>PVJL010006206.1:0-58172 GCA_004026885.1 Lyroderma lyra | reverse complement strand
TAGCTCTCAAAGCATCCTGGGATTCATTAGTAAAAGCTTTTGGCCCAAGGTAGGTCATATATTCAGAGGTGGAAAACTGAAGTACAACATGAACAATGCAGAAACTGAATCTATGTCAGCAAAGAGACATAAAGAAAAGAGAAACTGTAAATAAATTGCTAAGAAAGTAACCATTCAGTATACAATGATGTAAATAAAAACAAAAAACAACAAAATAAAAACTGCTTTCTTGAAATTATCCACAGTTTCCAACTGTATGGATATGGGCCTAACCTTAAAACTAGTAAATCCTCTCTTTTTAGAGAGATGAACGGTGTCAAACTCTGATTTTCCCTCTTACCATGTCACCATTTATTTGTTCATCTGCGTGATGGTTGCAAAGCCTACTCTCTGGAGTAGAGACCGAAGACTTCCAAATGGACCTATAAATGGCTGTGTAAGTGACAAGAACTCTGTTTCATTTGATTTGATTCCAAGGAAGAATTTTCATACTGAGATGGACTTCTCATCACCAAAGGAGGGTTAATTTTATAAATAATGAAAGTCTAGTGGCCATAAGCTCTCAAGGCTCGTCATATATTCTGTACACTGGCAAGAATCTCTGACTGAACTTTTGCCTTCTGGCTCTGTCCCCACTCCTTTAAACTGGATGAGTCCACTATTATAAAGTTGCTCCTGGTTTAGTCCTTGGACCACTGGACTGAGACCTGCTTCATCCAATCAGAACTGCTCCTTAACAACCAATCAGAACCCATAACACCAAGCAATCAAAACTGCAGTTTTCAGACCAATCAGAACCATAGGCATTCAGATACTTTATTTACATAAAATAAACCTCATTGAGAAGCTGAGAGGCAACTTTCTGTATAAAAACATGGCCTCCACTTTGGCTGGGAGGAGAGCACTTTAGGTTTCTGCCAGAGATTGTGTTTCCAGGTTTGCAAACTCTTTAGCTCAATAAAGTCTCCCCTTTTTTGCTCCAATGCCTTTTGGATTTGTTTACATTTCTATCAGGAAAATTACTCAGGAGCCCCTTGCCACTGGGGCCTTTTGGAAAGTTTCACTTCCAAGGGCCCTATGGGTGCATTGTTGAGGGAGCAGATGAGGGCTCAAGAGACTTGTGGAACTTGAGCCCTGGCTTTTGAAGTTACTTTTTTCTGTGAACTGAATTTTCAGAGTTTGGTTTTACTTTTAAGAGAGGAAATACGGGGCCATGCTCCTCTCAACTTTAACTCATTTACCAAAAGACAGTCAAATCAGAAAGCAATACAGTTGCCCCAAAGGGCCTAGGGTAGGCTCGGGAGTGAGGGACGTAGGGGAATAGGGGGAGAGAGGACAGAAGGAGAGAGAAGGGGACTGAACTCCAGCCTGCAAGCAGAGCCTATAAACCTTTAATCCCTTAAGCACTGCAAAGTGATTAAACTTACCTACTCACACCTGCCTTAAAAAGAATGCAGATTTGTGGAAGAAGAGAAAACTTGGAAACTCACAAAACTGCACTTGGGACATCGTGAAACATTCATTTGGGATTCAGACGGCTGATCCCACTTAGCATGTTAAACATACTCGTGTATGGGTTCTGGCTGCAGAATCGGAGGAGAAGGGTCTGCGAAGTCATAAAGCAGAACACTGTCTAGTGTTTTTCCGGAGGGAATGGACTAAGACCAATCCAAAGCAGTGGATAATTTCTGGAAGGACAGGTCTGCAAAAGGAGTATAAAAGGGCATTCCTTAGGGTAGATGAGGGTTTTCTTGGATTGTATTCTGCTAACACATCCTCACGGCAAATATAACAGATGTGTGGGGAGGCTCCAAAGGCATTTCTTACAAATGTTGCCTTGGTTACAGGGAGGGTATTTCCCCCCAGTTTCCATGTCATTGTAGAAGGTTAGGTTAAGAAGGTTAACATAAGGGATGTATATGACTTTTGTAGGACCTTTTATACAGCATCAAAGAGGTTAATTCACTGCATTTGCTTCAGTTTTTGCGATGGTTTCAGTCTGTCCTCTAACACACATTTCCAAAAATTTGCAAATGCCACTCAATATAGTCTCATCACACTTATTTTACTTTTAGTACTTTTTTCTTTATTTTTCAAGTAATAGCATAGTTAATGCAATTGTTTCAGTAGATAATTAGGCACAGCGTACAATAAGCATCTGGAAACTAAATACACTGGTGACAAAAGAATATGATGAAGTAAAACAAATATTGCCTGGCCAATATAAATAGACAATGAAATTAGGATTATTAAATAGTCTTCTGCAAGAATAACTATATGAGAACTTTGTATTTCTATAGCATCATTATCATCATTAAGATTTTTATTAGTGGGTCTCATCCTGTGAAAAGCCAAAGAAAATATATTTCTATCTGGGAGTAATTTGTTGCCCCATATGATGTGAATTAAGTTTTCTGGAAGAACAGAGTCCCATTTTGAGCACCGAGAAGAGATGCTCTCTATGGAGTCCATCCTAATGTGAGTGCCATGGCATAGTCAGCAGCCAGGAAAATAGGAAATTGTGAGGCCAACCCTCAACCAAAGGAGCCCCAGGCTGCTGCAGCGCCCAGACCCTCCTTCTGACTCTCAGCACTGCCCAAGGTGTATGCTGCAGTCTCTCTGGGCGGGATTACTGCAATAGTCACCACAGAGATTGTGACACGTTCAGGTATTCCAGGAGTGGCACAGTAGAAAAAACAGCGACTTGATATCCTATGTGAACATCTGATGGATTATACGAGCACAGACTAGGGAAGCGGGAAGCAAGTTTCTTTCCTTTGTCAGCCAGCCTTTCACTTCTCTTACTTCTCCTTGGAAGGTCTCAGGACCTTCTCTGCCCAATTTAAGCCTTATACTTGCTTACTAAGTAAACACGGTCACATCACAACACTATCGCTGGCATAAACACCTTCAAATCATGACTGAGATAGTTCAAAGGTCAAGATTAGAGGATCTAGCATGAAACCAACTCCACTACTTACTAGCTGTATCAACTTGAGCAGATCATGTGATAGTCTCATCACCTCTATAAATGAGGTGATGCTGAATTTAAATTAAATAGCACTGAACAGAGCATATTCATATGACCCAATGTATTTCAATGAATGATGTGTAAATCCTGTAGCCCTGGTCATTGGACAAAATCTTTTCAGTGCATGAGATGTGTACTTTAAATTGGACATGTAGAAGGCACTCATTGTTTTTATCAAAGATCTTTTGTTTGCAACTGAATCC
The DNA here is from genome assembly GCA_004026885.1 of Lyroderma lyra. Lineage (NCBI taxonomy): Eukaryota > Metazoa > Chordata > Mammalia > Chiroptera > Megadermatidae > Lyroderma > Lyroderma lyra. The sequence goes on along the minus strand of PVJL010006206.1, from coordinate 54,938 downwards.
AACTTGGTCTAGCTTCAGCAAAAGTAAAAAGAGATGGGGTGGAGGGACAGAATTTATAGATAGCAGTATTTCTTAGAATCAAAGGAGTTCAATCTCTAGAGTAGCTCCATCTAATATTAATAGGAACATAATTTTAAATTTCCTAGTAAATAAAATGAAATAGATGAAATTTATTTAAAATTTTTCACCCCATATAGCCAAAATATTAGCATCTCAACAATGAATAAGTATAAAATATTAATTAGCTATTTTACATTATTTTTGTACTAAGTTTTTGAAATGTGATATATACTTTACAAGAACAGTACAATTCAGTTTGGACTAGCTACATTTCAAGGGCTCAGTAGCTATGGTCATGAGTGGCTACCATATTGGGGAGCAGCTCCAGCACCTTCTGAAAATAAAATCAGGTATCTGTTAGTAACCAGGTAGCAGTTTCTCTCCTTGACTCTTCTTATGCCCTCTGCTCGTATTCTCCTCTCTTTGGGACTAACATTTTCTGATCTTTCTGTGCATGCTTAAAATGGCTGATCCAAGGACCAAGACTATTAACGGTGCCTAAAATCTAGCCTCACTCAGATGCTAACCATAATCCAAACCCTTAATCCATAAGGAATAAGAATCTGATTGGCATAAATTGTCATATGTCCACCCCAGTTCCTATCAACTATGGGGAAGAAAAGGCAGAAAGAAGTATTAACATCACAGTTATCTGGGTTTGGAAAATATAGCTTAAACCTGCAGTGAAGCACTGATTGACCATTCTCTGGGTTCCTTCCACAGCTAACATTTTTTACAGACAATGGCACCTCTCCTTTAATAATAATGATTGAATTAAGTTGGTTCTCAATTTTCTTTTTTACTGAGGACATTGAACAGAGTCCAGGAAATTAATATTTAAAATCAGGAATCAGCAAATTTTTTATTTGTTTAAGGCCAGATAGTAAATATTTTGAGCTTTAGGGGCCAAGAAACAAAATTGAGGATGTTATGTAGTTACTTATGTAAGCATTTAAAAATGCTAAAACCATTCTTAGCTCACGAGCTGTGCAGCAATAGGTGACAGGCCGGATTTGCCAATAGGATATAGTGTGTGGACCCTGTCTGTCCCACATAATTCTGTCCCTGTCATATAGTATATTAAATGATGATCCCCAGGTTAAAGCCTAGTTCTTTCATTTCCCCATGAAAACCTGTAACAACCCCTAATGTTAACAGCATGATTTAATTAAATTAAAAAGAAAGAGATTGTGCTCTGAAGAAGCCAAGTGATCTCTATCATTAAACGACCCAGGCTGCCTCCTGCTGCTTTCGGGTTTCTTGCAGTCTGGGCCTCTGAAGGGGTGTCTGTCTCATGCACATACACAAGGCACAGCTATTGAGGAAACTCACCTTTTAAAAGGGCACACCTACCTGGTCACATGTATCCTGGCTCACCCCCAGGTGAGCTATTGCTCTCACTTTCTCACTGGCAATTACTCTCAGCAGTAATGAATCCAGCTACCTTCCAGGACAGTCAAGAGTACAAGAGTATGTTTCATATTTAGCCCTCTATCTTGGGCTCAAAATGTAACCTCTCTAAATCTATGTTCCATTATATAAAAATTAAGAGTTGTGATGCTGAACTCACAGGGTGACTGCAAGAACAAAATGACTAATGCAAATAAATTACTTAGCACCATGCCTGACACAAATTAAACCACTGGATATATGGTGGTAGTAATGATGCCATGATGCCATGATGATGATGAGGATGATGATGATGATGATGATGATGATGATGATGATGATATGATAATGGTGATGATGGTAGTAATGATTATAGTTCAGGGGATCAAACCAAAGACTTTTTTCTGGTAAAACATGAATTTACCTTCCGAGGATCTAAGTTCCAAGTTCCTTTGCCCCATCAGTAACCATGCTAATAGTTGATCCTTAGTGATATGATTCAGATCTGAAGTTTGCACGTTAGTCTCTATGCCACACATTTTCTGTCCCTCCCATTTCAGATACTTTAGCGAGGGGCAGCATTTCCCTGCAATACGTCTCATGAAAAATTAATTCTGTAAGCTAGAGTTTTACAGACACACACACACACACACACACACACACACACACACCCTACAAAAGCTTAATTTTTGCATCAAAATGCATCGAGTACCAAATTTGACGAATTTCAAAGCAGTCAAGTATTAAGCTATGACTGTATATGCCATGCTCTCTGCTGAGAACTGTTATTTAATTTGACACTTAAAATAATCCTGTGAGGTACTGTTGTTATTATTACTACTATGTGCTATTACTCTGTACTATTCCTGTAACAATTCACAGACTAGGAAACCTTGGAGACAATTTATGTTCCCCAAGCTCAGATAATAGAATCTAGATTTGGTCAAAAAGTTTATTTCAGAGCCTCTGCTCTTGATCCACATTAAGTATCAAAACATTGAAAAACTGGTAGATTGTGTTCTGTAGTTCGGATTAGGAGCTAGATGAAGGCAATGAAGGGTGAAAGTGGATACTCACACTCATAATAACAACCTCGAAACTTCCCTGTTTCCTTTTAAATGACAAGATTCCTCAAAGTTCATTGTTGTTTCTGCCAGTACGGGGGTCCTACTTTTGTCCTAAGCCACTAGAATGAACAATATTGGATTCAGATTCTCAAAGTAAATTACTTCTATTGTTATTGCTAGCCATCTGCTGGAGTGATTACAGTCTAAGATCACATACATAGAAGGCACACAGTCCTGCCTTCAGGTACTGGCTGTACCACTCCATAGCTGAGACCTTGAGTAAATTATAGAATCCTTAGAGGCTCAGTTTCTCCAACTATAAATTGAAATTAATAATAATTTTGAGAAGTGAATGAGTATATGCTTGTAAATAATCGTAGCATTTAATAAGGTAATATATGTATATAGCTTTATAGAGTATCTGGCTTATAAGTAAGGTTTGTGTAAGCATTAGCTAAAAATAAATAAATAATACATAAAAAGTTTATAAAAGCACACAGTAACCATTTTACTGTTAGATATTATTATATTAGAAACATTCATAAAACTATACTAATTAAAGATAATCAAGAAATATATAATTGCCTTTATTAATAGAGAGTATCTATACTCAGTCTTTTGTAACTCAGTTCCTGGTGTACCAGGAAATCATTTTTCAGTCTGGAAATGTCAGTCATTATTAGAGCAGTTGAGATTTCAGGAAATAAAGAAAAGAAACCCCTGTAGTAAAAGTTTAGTGCTTTGTGGAATAGAAGAATATTCTCTTCCTTTATACATAAGACTAAGTGTCTCGGCTACCTGAATTCTCATCATTCAGCAGATTAGAAACATCAAATTAGAAGGCAGACAGCTATAGGAAGCAAGTATACCAACCCTAGAAGTGACAGCCGACAGCTAGACAATGAAAAAAGAGAAAAACAAATCCTACCCAATTAGAACTTCATGCAATTGCTAATTGCCATAATGTTCATTTTGAGTCCTTGAGAAAATGTCACATTATAATCTATACTTTAAAGAAACCAAGAAGTTAAATAGTACAGAAAGATTTCTCCCAAAATAGTTGAAAAAGTTAGGTTAAATGGTAACATTTTAATTACTTAGAAACTTTACCTTAATTACTCCAAATTGCCATGTAATGAATGAGTTGCCACTGTATTTGAATGTGATTAAATCTTATAACTTTGAGGAAACAGGTTTACAGTATAAATTGTAACTTATTTGCTTATTAAATAAAGTGAGGATTGAGTGTTTTACCTGTGTGAAATTCTATTTGTTCATTATCTGGAAAATAGTAAGATTTCCCTACACATAAACCAAGTATCTGGAAAAGGTGCACGCACTGAAACAAGCTTCATGAAAAGGATAAGTAAAACTTACTCCTGGCAATGCTGTGTGCAGGCCCATTTATTGAAAACTGAAATTTTACCTTTTTAACAGGTTTCTACAGACTGAAATTACAACGAATTGTAATTTGTTTTGTCGATACGAAATTGCTATGCAACAATGCCATAGAACTGTAGATTTGTTAAATAATGACTGAGTCAGATCATTTGGGCAATATACACAGACTTTAACACTTCAGGAAGAGGGCAGTCAGTCTCCTTTCATAGACCTGTAAATTGGGGCTGATGGTGAGAAGCTTCTATAGAATAAAGAATAAAGAACAAGGAAGAGAAAAGTACAAAATAGCTGATTAACTGAGGCCACATAGTCCACCTTGGGGTGCAAGGGACTAGAGTTGGTTTGGGGTTTGGGGGATTGGCTGACTGCATACATGAGGTGTGTCTGGAAAGTATCCAGCCACGTAACATGAGAAATAGCGGCATTTGTTGCAGATTCTACATCAAAATCTTGGACATGGTCGTTTTTGGAATCCCCAGATCAGCTCTAGTTCTTGCACTCAGTTGCTGATCTTTGCTGATGGCAGCCTGTACATGTTCTGCTTGCGGCAGGTCTTCCAGAACATCTACCACTTTCAACAGATTCTTGACCACCTTTGAAGCGTTTGTGCCACACTTGTATTTGCCCAGCACCCATTGTGCCCTCCCCAAAAGCCTTACGAATCATCCGAAGAGTTTCCACGAAGGAATGTTCAACCTTAATGCAAAGCTTGATGCAGATGCATTGCTCTACTCACTCGGGCATTTTAAATGCGATGGCTACCCAGGGCACATTGTCACTCAATGGCGTCTAGCGCCCCCACTGACCGGTTCAGTGGAATTGTCGTTGCTCACATGTGGCATTCCAGTCCATTCTCCGTGCCTGCCAGGCTACCTGGATGTTATGCAAACCTTTCTCATTATATTAACAATGGCTGGATGTTTTTCTGAACAGACCTCATCCTATGTTTCTAGTCAAGTGAAGCATTTAGAGGGACATGGAAGGTATCTGAATTTCAGTTTGCTGACATGACATTCTGGGCAGGGGCATCTCCATCTTGGTCCTAGAAAGTTATTTCAACAGAGTTTATAGGACGTTTTTATATATTATTTCAGGTAATAATAATCATAACAATAATATATATTTGAACACTAGCCTAGATTTTTATATAGATTATCTCACTTACTATTTCAAAAAATCCTAAAAGTAAGTATTGTTTTACCTAACAAGAAACTGAGGTTTGGGGATATTTAGGTAACCTAGCACACAGCTAATTATTTGCAAAGAATGTGATTCCAACATAAGCACCATGTTCTACATCACAATGCACTATTGCTTCCAAAAATTCTAAGTGCTGGAAGTTTTTACTAATCATTTATAAGAAAATCAATTTCAGAGAAGTAATGTCTGAGGTTATTACTCAGCAAATAAATCCAGGGCGAAAGTCCGGCTTTTTGACTATTGGTTCAATGCTTTTGGCTACCATACTGCTTTGTCCTTTTACCTTCCTGAGTCGAGAAAGCACTTTATGGTTCCAAATGCTTGACTTACAAAGCCCCACACAAAATGAATCCCACAGTACCCCTGTAAAATGCCAAGCAAAGTGACCTCTGGGGTTTAGAGGTGAGAACCTATTTCTTGGTCAGTGGCAGGTGGTGCATCAGGGCTTCTCTAGCTGAAAAGCCTGACTCTCAGACCCTGAGGCTTTGTTCTCACTCTAGAGGCACACTCCTTTCTCTACCTGCTCCCAAATCCTGTTTCATGAGCAGACTGTTCACATCAAAGTATCATTTACATATGAGTAGGAGGGAGCAGTGCTTATTATTTTTGGCCTGTTCCTCCTGCTGCAAATATACAGAAGGACCACCACTCTCTGAGAGAAAATTTACAGTCTGAGAACTTGGTTTGAAAGTAATAATAAAAAACCCTAACATAATATAAAACATACTCTCCCCTTGCTATCTGTAGAGGCAAACAAATGCTCTGAACTCTTTGGTTGACTTCCCAGATGAATGGGATAGATGGAGCCACACCGATGGTCATTTGTGTGCTCAGGCTTTGGAATGATTCACAGCCCCTACTCCACTTGCCCAGAGATCCTTCTTAGACAGCAGAAATAATAGAACCACAAAAATCAGGGTGGATGGGAAGTATGTCTCCATTTCTGGAGAGGTATTCCCTTTCTATTCTATGTAATTAAAATAAAAAACTAGGTGGTTTGCTGAAAAGTCCAATGTGATACTCTTCAATGTTTAATTATGACATCACCATTTGCCTTCGACTAAGAGAAACCCTCTCATATTTCTGGAGGCAACTAAATCCCAAGGTTATATTAAACAATGCTTCTGAACTAGCTGAAAACAGCATGAACTCCGGCTCTGTCAGGTTTGTTAAAAGAGCTCTTCATGCAGCTCAACAGCAGGAGTGGGCACTGTGGCATTAGCCACAGCAGTGGTGTGCCGCCGTCACCTGCACACAGCTGTGTGACCATGCATGATGAAGGAATAAATAGAGAAACACTTTTCTTTTTTCTGCTAAAGCTGAGAGGGAAATAACGGGGCTTCCACATGTAGGATGCCTTCTCCTTTTCCTATATTCAGCTCTTCCCTGGGCCAAGGGAGGGGAGAAAGACACAAAATTAAATTTCCCAAATATAATAATTGTCCTAAAAATTAACTTAATTTTAAAAGAAGTCTTTGATCATTCACTAGAAGAGAAAGGTTTCTTCTTTTATATTAATTAAATCCATTATTTGTAGTATTGTTTTTATCAGAGTAGGACTATGTACTATAAATTCACACATTGCCTTATGTTAACTTTTGTTCATTTATTCTTATATCACTTGATTTTAATAAAAATTGTTTTACATGAAAGTTACCTTTTAAATTGTGATTTTCACTCTTAAGATAAGTTTTGAAGCTAGCAATCCCTTTTTTTTTTTAATTTCCCAAAGCAATTATGGAGATCCTGTGTTCAGATTTCCAAACTTAGAGGTATATGCTGGTCATGTTATAGTGAATGTATAATTCCCTAAGTATGTTGGGGAGTTTCTTCAGTTCATTTAGTAATGTTTCCAGAAAGTGTTAGGTTAGTTATAGAGAGAAGTATTAGGCAAAATAAACTCATTATGCAATATCTTAACCTTAGATTATAAACTCAGTGATAGTTAGGATTAGTTTATTTACTTACTTTTGTGTAATGTTTAGTCAAATACAAGGACAGTTATATGTTTATTTTGTATTTCTCAATAATTAGGAGGGTTTGGTAGCCTGTATCCTCCTAATGAAAAAAATATATATAATATTTGACTTACTAACCAAAAGATAGATAATATTAAATTTAAGACAAGTAACAATTTTGCAGTTTAAAAAACCTATCATAAATAATTTACCACTCCATAATCAATATTGCTTAAGACCACACTTTAGGATGGATTTATAAAAGCACTGAATGTAAGCCCCATGAGGTCAGAGAACTTTGTTTCCTTACTGATGTATCACAAGTTCCTAGAACAACTCCTGACATGAAGTTAGCATGCAATTAAATGCAAGTTAAATTAAATTGAAGTTTTTATCATTGTTTTTAAATCCAGATGCAAATGCATAGGTTTTTGTGATGTAGAGTGTGCACGCACATGCACGCATACACACGTACACACAGACACACACACACACAAAGAGTTGGAGCTTTCTCAACAGGAGGGACTCCTTGATGTAGCACTGGACCCTGCCCTTTGTTTGTCACACACTTGCATATTCTTCCAATGACAACTTTGCTGCTTAAATTAGCCAGAATTGGTATCTGTAGTCAGCAGCAAGGAATTTCTAATGGAAGTATTAGTTTTATCTCAAACTATCAGTCTCATAACTCTATCCAATAAACGAAAGAATCCAGGACATTGTTGAAGGAAGGGGTGTGTATATGTGTGTGTGTCGGGAAAAGTGGTTACTCTTTGTTTTGTTGTTTCACTTTTTAAAGCCACCCAAAGGCGATTGTACTGCTCACACCACCTGGATGTGAAGTAAGCAAGCTTACTAAATAATACCTAGTTATTGGTTAGACTTAGAGCTGTGCCATATGACTGCTCATTAATTGCTCATAATGATGCTTTAAGTACAAATAATTGAAGCAACTGGGCCTTGGAGCTCTATTAATTTACCTTCCAATCCCTCCAGCCATCCTGCCTGAGTTCTTTGCATGCATACATCTCACTCCCTTACCCAGTCTCTTCTTTCTGGCCAGAATTTTAGCCAACCAAGGGAGGAAGCAAGTAGTGGCTCAAACAACTTGCATTTTCCTGCTTACTCCTTGTAAGATGGCTAGCCATTCTCATTCCTGTGAGAGTCCCACGGATCCCTAAAGCTGGAATACTTAAAAAGCCAGTACCTTTTTACAGGCAGAAAGTACATGAAGAATAGCCACAAGAGCTAAATCCTATGCTTTGGGCTCTGTGTTCTGCCCAGAAATCATCAAAGGCTTTTTATACCAGGAAAGTAACTACAGAACCTGCTATGAGCACAGAGGCTGAATTTTCCTCGAGTAATTGGATATCAGTGTCAGGACTTTCCAACATTGGGTCATGACCCATGAGTGGGACTTAAAAGCAATTTAGTAGACTGAAGCCAGTATTTTGTTCAATGTTATGTATCTAAATTTTTAGAGTTGGATTCAGTTGCTCTGAAAAAATAATCCTCATTTTCTGTAAACTTCAAAAAGTAGGCAAACTTAAAACCAGCTATCTAGGTGTTCTGAGCAAGTAACACAGACAAAATATGCCATGAAGTCAATTTTGTAACGATGATATGGCTCACAGACACGTCAGTCATAGCATGTGCTCTCCATAGCACCTGAATCTTAAGAGTGATTCGGGCTGACTTAGGGGATACACTCAGTGGATCTTTTGTACTAAAGAAAGAGTCAATGTGCTATGAATGTGTAAATCTAATATTAAATTGATAATCTTTGTATATTATTATTTACATTTTTGTGCCCTGGGGTGGATAATGAATTGCCCTTTCTAGGTATGGATCTGGTCATGAGTATCAGGACTACCCTTATTTTACAAATGAGGAAACTGAGGATCAAGTCGTTGTATAACTTGGCTAAGGTCACACAACTAATAAGCAGAGAGGCCTTTCATCACCACAATGCTATACTGTTTCTCCAAGAAGCTGTGAGGTGGCAAGTCTGTAACCTTGAAGCAGAACCTTCTGGTCTTCCCAACTGTACAAAACTGCTCCATCAGTGCATCTGGGGCAAATGGTCTCTGCTCAAGGGTTAAGATGATGAAAAGGTGTGAGTTGCCGACATGTCTTTGTTCAAATTGTCTTCTTCCTGAGCTGATATTCTTTTCAATTTCACACACACACACACACACACACACACACACACACACACAAAAGCCTTGTGTAGGGTAATTCTAATTTAATTTAGAAAGTATTACTGAACCTCTATCACCTTTCCTTGTTCCTTTGTGAAGACTTCATGAGTTCTGGCTCTATTGAATTTCCCGCTATCTTTTGTCTTTTAACTCTTCCATCTAATAATGCAAAACGATTTATTTCCTACTTCTAGTCACACTGTTTCCACTTACTAAATCTTCTATTTTTAATTTGCCTACTTAAGGCATTTGTCTATTGCAGCTGAAAACAATGTCATGACTTAATGACACCTAATAGACTGAGAAAAAAATTAAATCTAAACTATTAAAAGCAGTCAGCTTTTTAAAAATATCTGTCATAAAATTAGTCTCTGAGAATGCCCCAGAGAACAAATTAGATAGATGGCTGGAGTTCAATAACAACAACTCTGAATGCATTGGGACCAGGTTATTACATGCTTCTGCTGCTCACAGCCAGCATATTTCCTCTTTATTGTAAATTGTAAGTTCAAGCTACAAATACTTCCTATTGACCTGAAGATAGAAGGACCTGCACTTCGGGGTCCTTCTATCTTGACCGCCAGCCACCCATAATATCTATTATAGGGATTTGGTGAGGTATTATGTTGACTCAGACTTTTTTCCCACCTAAGCCACGTTTTACATCTGACAAGTATATTTTATTATGTTATTAAGATCCTAGAGTAGTAAGAAAACACTAGCAGCAGGATGACCTGGCACAAAGATAATCAATCAGTTGGATCAAAAAAGCAAGAAAGTTAAATTCAGGTTTTTGTTTCTTGCTACAACTCTGTTTCTCACCTGGCCCCAGATTCCCCCACCCTGGTGAGACTTGTTCTCTATTCTCCATTTCTTTCAACACAGTTCTCTATATACCTTTTTTCCTTTCTTCCCCAATTTCAATGTTGAGCTTGAAATTAAATTCAGAGCTAAGTAGTCTAATTGGGGCTAGAATTGTAAAAATGAGCCAGAAGCAGAGAATAGCTTATTGGAGTCCCCATTTCAAGGTAAATGTCCTTTAGACCTTCTCAGCTATGAGGCTGGACAGACTACCAGCCAGCAGGGCTATGGTTTAGAAATTGGGACGTCTGTATGGGAGGCAATATAACATTGTATAATAGGTAAGAGTTCCAACTTTGGAATCTTTGGATTGAGATCAAATCCTACTTCCATTGATTACTAACAGTGTGACTTCAGACAGGTTACTTAACTTCCCTAAACCTCATTTTACAATGCAAGGAAAACAATTGCATTTACTTCATAGGGTTGTATAACATCTAAACGAGGTTTAGATGTAAAATGTTTAATGAATGGCACATTGTGAGTACTCAACACCTGTTACTGGATCACTGTATTACTACTACTACATCATGCTTACATTGGGAAGTAGGACGAGGGTCAAGTTAGGTAGAGCTGGCCATAACAGGAAGTTTGCTGCTAGAAATTATGGAAAGCATGAAGAGGTGATTTTCAAAGCATATACATGTATGTAGGCTGTGGGTCAGATGAAGAAAATGATATGAGATAGCGTTTGTATGAGAGGGGCTTACAGCCTTGGACTCCTGTCTCAGGTTACACACTAGTCTTTGGCAGGTCATAGGCTCTCTGCCTCTTGCTCAACTCAGCAGGTTTAAAATGAGAGTATTGGCTTAACGTGCCTCTAACGCCCTTTCCAGCTGTCAGATATTGTGGCAAACATGTAAGAGATAAATTTGGTAATGGGTTGGAGAATCCAGTCAGAGAAAGAAGGACCTGGGCAAGGTGGAAAGATTAGGGAGAGGAAGCAAAGTACAAAGCAGGATGGGAAAATATGGAAGACAGAAAGATTCAGAAGAAAAATAAAAATTGAGTGCAATTTTCCACATTTCCTTATATCCCAGAACATTTGTAGGAAGAATTATCCCCCGTGGGGATACAGAGGTTATTTTTTCAAACACCTGACGGTGCATAAGATGCTTCCCTCATACTACTAATTGCTCTAATATAACATAATACAGTTCTGTGGGTGTTATGTAGGGTATCAACCCAGTGGTCTTAGGTTAAGCCACACACACACACGCGTGCGCACACACACACACACACACACACACACACACAGGCACAGGCACATACATATATATTTTGGAAAATATGTTATCCCTACCCACAAGCAATCATCTTCATCTAACAATTTTAGACTTAATTACTTTAATTGAAATTGTTAAAATTTCCAGTTAATTAAATTTTCTATATAAATACAAATAAGATTTAATACCTCTCAGCTGGCTGGTTCTAAATAAGATGTGCTAGTATAGTCTTTTAAGATATTATTCCACAAAAATAACCCTGAATGGTTTTTCTTTTTTTTTTAAATTTATTTATTTTTTATGTGGGTAGCTCCCTGGCTGGGAATCGAACTCAGGCCACAGCACTGACAGTGCCGAAGCCCAGCCACTACACCTCCAGGAAACTCCCCTGAATGGTTTTTTATTCCGATAGCATCCTGTAGAAAATTATCTTCTTGGAGCAGTTTAATTGCAACATTAAAGCATCAATGTGTTCAACTATTTGTCTTTCTTCTATTCTTATTCTTTTCACACAACAAATAAAAGGCGTTAGGAATAACTTATTATAGTTTTCTTTTCTTAGCTTGCATTATACTTTCTTATAATTTTATATATGCATATATAAAACTTACATGTGTTCATATCATATGTGCATGTATGTATAAGTGTGTGTATTTTTATATGCCACTCAACAGTCATGCACTCTTCATCTGGTATCAGCTCTTTGCAGACAATTCCTTCTTGAATTTACAGAGAATATGGAACCCAAACTAAATCAAAGTGAAACTCATGAACAAGGCTTAGGGAAATCAGCAGGGCGTATGACCTCTGGCTACTTTGTTTGCTTCATTAATGGTACATAATCCAATCAGATCCACTGAGATCTGGTGAGACTCCTGCTTGGACATCTGAACTTCAATGGAGGAATGGGACCACCTATAGTCATCATGCCTCCCAGAAAGCCTGCCTAGATATGAACTAATCCAGTAGCAATAGGCTGGAAAGATGGAGCAAGAGCATTTCTAAATCCTGCTTATACCATGTGAGCCCTTACATGAAGCTTGAATGACTCCATTTCATCCCTGGACTTTTCCACATACTTGCTTCTGCTTTTTGCTAATACTAAATAAATAAATACATTTTAAGAAATTAATATATACTAATCATATTCATAAATACATACAATATTTTATGAGTGTATTTGTATATGTATGTGTATTTGCATATATACATACATATATAGAGATGTGTGCGTGTGTGGGTGTGTGTGTGTGTGTGTGTGTATCCAGCACCAGTTACATAAAATGGAGACATTAAACTTTACTAGTAAATAAAATTATTTTCTAATAGGAAGGTATACTGAGGTCTGATACTGAATCTGTGCACATACACATGCACACACACACACAAAATGGGCTGGCTTTGAAATTGGAAAAGCCTTGTGATATTTTTATTCCAAGTGTCAGTGACATTTTATTTTTTCTCACTCAAGCCTTGAAGTTATTTATTCTTTTCAAACTAGTTTTTCATAGATGTTTCTTTTTCTTAACTCACCACTGTGAATTACAGCATTCTGAGATGTTCAAAGCATGGTGCTTTCCAGCACGTAACGACCTAAATTTTCAGTTCATCTTTTTATTCAACAAGAAGTTTATTTTGCCAGTTTTGAAAGTTCTTGGTTTGAAAGAAATAGCTTAAGACTTTATTTCTATCCAGTTTTCTAATCTAGATATTTTTCAGGTGAATCACAGGACTAGAAAGCCTCAGGTGGAAAAACTATTCATTTTGAGAATAATCGCTAGTGATTATAGAGACCAAGAAAGGGAACCTCAGTGCTTGAGTTCTTTCATTCTACGTAAACACTTGGAGTTTCCACTTGTGTTAAAAGTTAAAAATATTAAAACAAATGTGAACCGTGAGGTATAATATTTTTGTTTGGAAAACACAAACAAAACATCTTTTGTAAACTATATACTTTACTAAATTTGAAAACTGCCTTTAAAGTTTAAATGCATTCCTCTATGTGTTGTTTTAAAAGCACAAATCAAGAAAATAATGCCTGTTTTCAATTGTTACATCATTATTATTGAATATGATTTTGTCATGTAGAGGAAGACATGTTTAAAACTTATCTCCAATGGGTGTCGAGAACTCTAGATATGTCCCCGCCTAAGAGAAATTCGCGATCCATTCCTCATTGTCCTCTCTCCTGCCGGTTGCTATGCCTTCCTTCAGTCTCCATCTTATTTCAAGTCCCTATCACGTTTTGCTTAGAGTAACGCAATGTTTTGTTTTGTTTTGTTGTTTGTTCTTTTAGATTTTTTTTTCTTGGTCTTCTGATCTCAAGTTTGCCATATATAACCATTGAAAAGAAAAGGCATAATGATTTTTTGCATGTTAAGTTTACTTGAGCAATTGTTTGGAAGGCTGTGAAAGTAGATATGGTCAACTAGTTAAGAAACAATGATAATAGTGTAAGAAAAACGATGATGTTGCTTTGGACGAGGGTGGTAGAAGGTTGGAGAGATGGGTAACTGAAGAACTTTGTGGAAGACGTTATTTGTTCTGTAAGGCTTCCATAACAAAGTACCACAGCGTCGGTGGCTTACCACATAGATTTATTTTCTCATGATTCTGGGGGCTAGAAGTCTGAAATCAGGATGTCAGGAGGGCTGGTTTCTTTTAAGGGCCTCTCTCCTTTGCTTGTAAATGGCCATCTTCTTCTTGTTTCTTCACTTGATCTTCTCTCTATCGGTGTCTATGTCCAAATTTTCCCACTCATTTACCTAAACCACAGATATTTTTTGAGGCAAAATGTAGTCTTATAGACCAGAGGAAATTAAACTATTATGATCATTAGCCTATCTTTCTCAACCTGGAGTTTAAAGCCTTATACTATGGGAATAAAATACCTAAAAATTATTGACATTTTCACTCTACCTTATACTTGTAATTTTGCTTTGACTTTGATCCTCAACTCTTGTTCCTAAGCACCAAGAGTTAATCGGAGCCCTGTGTGCCCGTTAGTGAATGGGCTTACTTATATAAATAATGCAACAGAAGAGGCATGGCTGCCTTCACCTCACTCCTCTACTAAGCCAGTTGCTGGCTTTAGCTGTCCTTTCCAAGGATCACAAGATCAGTGAGGATTATGTACTCAGGACTTCCTGACTAACAGCACAGAGAATCAATAAAAAATGATTGGTCATTTAGCATAATATACCTTGGAATAATAGGAAATTCCCCATTTAGTAACAGCTCAATTTTGAAGCGCTGATTTTTCATGCAGCTTGTTCAGATGTATCTCAGGAACCATCTCTTGGATGACTGAATATATCATGAGTCAGAGACAAGGATTTATTTTGATGTCACAGACACTTGATGCTGCTTGGTGACATGGCTCATAATGAAGAACTGTTCGCAGCAGCACTGCCTGCGGTCCTAACAGGCCCTTCATCACGTCTCAGGACTGCTGCTGAGTGTCGGCAAATACAGATTCCCAAGTAGAAGACTCTTCGTCTGCCTTTAAACCTTTCCAAAACATCATTTATTCCCTATCCTCACCAAAACAGTGAGCTCATAAATGAAAAGTGCTGATTTATTTTGAACAAGCACGACAGAGATGGATAGCCATTTCCCCAACATTCCGTTACTAGGATAAACTCAGTATCCCCTGAGTCTACTCAGCGCAATTTCCCCGCTCTCTCCTCCATTCCCAGCCTGCCTGGACCGGGAAGCCCTAGAGCAGCGGTTCTCAACCTGAGGGTCACAACCCCTTTGGGCATTGAGTGACCCTTTCACAGGAGTCACCTAAGACCTTCGGAAAACACATATCAGATATTTACATTATGATTCATAACAGTAGCAAAATGACAGTTATGCAGTAGCAACAAAAATAATTTTATGGGGGGCCACCACCACATGAGGAACTGTGTTAAAGGGTCGCGGCATTAGGAAGGTTGAGAACCACTGCCCTAGAGAGATGCTTCGATGAGATCCAAAAGGCAAAGGCTCTGGAATAAGAAGCATCTCTGCCTCAATCCTGGCTTTGTGACTGACCCAATTCTGAAGTCTTTGGGTGAGTTCCTTACCTCTGAGCTCAGCTTCCTCATATAAAGAAACAATGATGATACTACCTTTTAGAATAGTTCTGATTACTAAAACAATGCATATTAAAAGTGGCTGTCATATAAAGGGACTCAAGTACAGATTATCGTTGTTTTATTAAGGATTGTAACTTCTCAATCCCAGCTTTTGCAAAGCAGTTCAGGTCCCAGGAATTGGGTGGGGCATTCCTGTTGGCAGGGCATCCCTCTTTCTCTTAGTCAATCAGGTGAAGATACAGCAGACTCTAGGAGGTCATTCAATTTTGACTAGGTTTACTGATAGCAAATGAGAAAGTGCCATTCTTATTTAAGATTATTTTTATAGAATAAGTACCCTGGTAGCTTCCTTAATGAGACTCTACTAAACCCAATTCAATGACTTATCCGTTGAGTGCCATACTGTCTCAAACATTTGTGTTAATTGGCGAACAAGAGAGACATAATCTTTGTTCTTGTGTTTCCTGGGGTTTGGATAAAACTAAGCAGGCAATTAAAAAGGCTACGAAACATTCTGCCATAGAGAATATATAGAATATTATATAAACAAAACCTCAGCTCTAGGCAGGGGATAGGGGAGTCATCACATAAAGGATAAATAAGAGTTAAGAGGGGAGAATGAGATGCTTGGTGTTGTGGGGGGGGGGCATTATCCCAGAAAGACAGAATAGCAAAGGTGGGCTGAGCAGTGAGAAAATGACCAGCAGAAGAGCCTCAAGAGTCCAGCTGTGAAGAGCCTCTGCTGGGGGTTCTGACTCAGGTGTTGGAAATGCATCCTACGAACAAAGGGAAGCCATCAGAGTGCTTTCAGCAGGGGCAGGGACAGTCAGATCTGTATTTTAGAAAGATCACTAGGACTGTAGGATGAAGAATGAGTTCAAGACAAGACAGCAAGACTGAAGGCAGCAGGGCTGCCAGGAGGCTGCTGCATGAGCCTGTTGTGAAGTGGCCATGGAAAAGAGAGGACTTTCTGGGTAATATCCATCCCACATTGTACATAAGTCTTAGAGAACTTACCGAACACTTAAACATTTCAAGTAATTGCAAACATACGTTTTGAATTTCATTTTAACTGGCAAAGCATTCTCACACAAATCGGCTCCAGTCAGGGAATCATTTATTCTCAAAACCTGTGAGAACTGGCATACACAAAGCACTTCAGACTTGCAGAGTTGAAACTGCAGGTCAGGCAGGTAGGGCAACTGTGACCAATAAAAAAAATAACTGGAAAAGGCAGTAAATGCTTTCTGGGCTCTAAGAAAAAGTTCTCAACAAATATTGGTCAAATAAACAAAAGAACGCCTGAATCAATAACGTTGGCGTATATCAGGCCTTCAAGAATGGAGATGGGAGGGAAGATCTGAGAGGAAGAAATGACTGAACGTCCATAGTGAAGAGATGGTGAATGCGGAAATCACGGTGGGAAAATGCGGAATGGGAAAGAGTCCTCAGTGAGGTATAAAGTGTGTGAAAGGCACGGGCTGTGTAGTAAAGAATAACATAAAGTGTAGATCAGTGTTGGATACAGAAAGTTTGGAGAATGAAGATTTTTAAAAAGGGGAAACATTGGAGATTTCTGAATATGAATATGGGTAAATCAGAATGAGACCCTTCACATTAATTGGTTCATTACTTCTTTTTTCTCTTTTGTTCTCTTATATTCTGCTCCGCTGCTGTGTGCATATGTGTGAGTGCACATCGCAGAGGGTTATCAGGGTTATAATAAAACATTCCTGCTAGCGATTTGCTGTCCTCATGGAAATCCTCATGGTACATTTCTACTCAATTTGCACTCTTGTCTCGCCTTTTTTTTCACAAATGCCTCGCTTGAAACCCTTCCATACTTTTTCTCATGCTGTGCGGTTGGCAACTCTCTCCCTGGTCTGGCTGCCTGTGTAATGGGCATGACTCTGCCATGAGGCACACACAGGCTGGTGTACTCGCTGCTGCTTCTGACCTCAGCCCTCTCCACGGAGCAGCACTGCCCAGTACAGGCTTCGACCTGCAACATCTAGAGCAAAAGATGCTTACGCAGTAGAACTGGTGCCTACAGCTCCATCCTAACTGGGAGTGGTAAGGACTGGAAATCTACTCGTTACGAAACCCTAACTTTAAAGCCAAAAAAAAAAAAAAGACTTTTTATTGTTTTGTTTTGTTTTAATTTCCACTAGGGGGTCATCCTTCCACGAGGCAAAACAGTTATGCCATCTATGGTGTTTTTTAGATTCCTCCAGAGCACACAGAATCTTTCAGCAGGATTGCAGTAAAATTTTTTTTTTGATCTACACAGCAGCATAAGGAATTTAGACACTCTGCCAGTAGTGCTCATTGGATGCACAGGACCTGATCTAGAGTGACTCTTCTATATGGAGACTACCAGATTGCACCCACCCCTGCCCCTTCTCATATCAAGTATTTCCATCTAAGCAGGGGAAAGCCCCTTGGGATATGGAGATAGGGTACAAAAGGGTCTTAATATTGCCTGACCCCATTCAAATGAAGAGAATCACCAGCAGTCAGGAAAGACATGGTCTCTTCACTCACAGAGCTTATAGTCTAGTAAGAGAAACAGGGAAATGAAACCACATTGCAGTGCATTGTGACAAGCACTCTGTTAGATGAGTATAGGGTGCAGCAGGATCAGAGGAAGAAGATCCTTTCATAATATAGGAAGTAGTACAGATGGCAGAGAGGCTGAGAGCATGAGCAGACAGATGGGGTCAGAATTCCAGCTCAAACGCTTCCTAGTTTTGTGACTTTGGTTTGGGCCTATTATTCAAACTCTCTATGCCTCGGGGCTTTTTGCTTGTTTGTTTTGTTTCTTTTAATCTGTAATCAGGGATGAGAAAATTCTTGTCACATAGGGTAGCTGTGAGGGTTAAATGAGAAACTACATGGCGAGTGCTTGGCATAGGCATGGCACATAAACAGTGCTCAGTACATGCTGGCTAGTTTATTATGTATATTTGTGCTCCAGACACCTTTATTATTTGTCCAATCATACCAAACCACTTCCTGCATCCCAAAATGCTGTCTCCACGCATTTGTTCACATTGTTCCCTCCACTATAGCTGCTCTTCACCTCCAACTGCATGTATTAAAAACGCTTCCCATCTCCATCAGTTCCCTGTGGCTGCTGTAACAAACTACTATAAACAAGTTGGTTTAAAAAAACAGAAATTTGTTCTATCACAGTTCTGAAGGCCAGAAGTCTAAAATCAAAGTGTCAGCAGGGCTGCACTCCTTGGGAAGGCTGCAGGGGAAGCCTGTCCCCACTCCTGGAGGCTCTACTTTCCTTGGTTTGTGTCTACATCGCTCTAATCTCTGCCTCCACGGTCACATTGCTGCTTCCTCTTCTATCAAATCTCTCTCTGCCTCGTTATTAAAAGTGTACTTGACATTAGATTGAGTTCTTGTCATCCAGGTAATCCAGGATAAACTCATTTTTATCAAAATTCTTCACTCGGTCATATCTTTTGCCACATAAGGTAACCTTTACTCTGTAACATATAAGGTAATAGTCACAGGTTCTGGAGATTAGCACACAGACACATCTTTTGGGGACACCATTCAGCCCACCAGGCCATCTCTTAAGAACCAAATAAATGTCACCTCCAGCACGAAGCCTTCTCTGATAGCCTCCAGCTCAGAGTGATCTTTCTACAACCTGACAATCCATAGCACTTTACTTTTATGTCTCTAAACACTTTATTATTCCTTAGCTTCTGAAGGTAGTTATTTTTCTGCAAATAAAATTTTTCCTACCAGACATTTTGTAAAGAAAGCTAGACTAAAGGAATTTAAATTTCCTTCCGAACTAAAGGGTATCTATTTCTT
This sequence comes from Lyroderma lyra, assembly GCA_004026885.1. Taxonomy (NCBI): domain Eukaryota; kingdom Metazoa; phylum Chordata; class Mammalia; order Chiroptera; family Megadermatidae; genus Lyroderma; species Lyroderma lyra. The sequence goes on along the minus strand of PVJL010006206.1, from coordinate 35,656 downwards.
CAAGTTCTTTGATTTTAGGGACCGTAGAAAGGGTATCTATTTCTTTGAGTTCTTAGACTTCTGGGACCATAGGGTTTCACCTTTATGTACATATGATGACTACCTAACTCTTCAACATATAGTAGACTGAAGCCAATCTTGGTTGCATGGATGGATTTCTGAATAGATGTGTGGGTAGATGACTGATTTTTTTCCAGCTTTTGAAAGTACTTCTGTTTCAGAAGCATCCAGATGTCAATATATTTTGCCACAGTGTTTGAAAGAGTGGTCCTGTGAAGATGCAAATAGAATGGCTTTCTGATATTAGACTGCCGTCTTTAAATTCTGAATAATTTCTCCACATATCCTCCAGATCAGGGGATAATTCATCAATCTAACATTCTCTCTTTATATCACGTAAAAGGGACAATGTGTGTTCTATTTCACAGTGGCTGCAGACTTCGTTCCTTCTTGGGCAATGCCAATTAACACTCCAGGCATTGGCTTAGAATTAGGGCGGTCTACTTTGCAGTCAGCAGGACACATAACCGAATCACAGGATGTGCCACGCTACCCTGCGAGCTTCTCATTCTCTACGATTGTGCTGAAGCCTGGAGGGTAACGTGTAATTATAAAGTGTGGTAATAAAGATGTCCTTGGTTGGACCATCATTTTATAGCATGCAAGTAGTGACGGATCTGACAGGCTAAACCACAGGCCATCTGAAGTCAGTCTAAAGGATGTGCTCAGTTTGAACATCAGGCTCAGGCTGCTCCCCGTCTTGACCTTTTGCCTGAACATGGGCCTGTGGTGCTGTAGCCCAGCTGCATTTTCACCACTAAGCTCCTCTGGTGAAAACTAAGTACGCTGATCTACCTTCTTCCCTCTTAACCAAGGTCTCTGCAGTTGAGGGGCTGTCTGATAGCTGCTCAGTCTTCAAGTTTGATCTTTTAGGTATGTGGAACATCTCAAAGAGAAAATGTGGAAATACCAGTGAGGGAGATATCACTAGAATTCTAGGTGGTGCCCCATATTGACTTCTAAAGACTCAAAGCTAGAAGATCTATGTCTATCAAAAAGGGGTCAGTAAGAGATAATACCAAAAAACAAACAAACGGACAACAAAATTGGATCACCTCTGGGCACACATGTGTATGTGTCTGACTATAAAGGAAGGACAGAGCCAAGAAGAGAGCTCGAGCACTGTTTCTGGACTCACTGTTTTGCTTTGGATATAATTCCCCATCCCCTCTCACTTTATTTTTTGAATATAGATATTGTTTTCCAATACCTGGTAAGTGGTGGTCAATACTTTATTTAATGGTTTTTATAGGAAACAATTCTTTTTGAAGTAAGAGGTATTTAGGAACACAAATAAATAGAAATAGAAGAAAATATAAATAACACAAACCTCTTTTCAAAGATTAAAATGTGGGAAAAATGGCCTTTAAAAAGAAGAAGAAGAAAATTAAATTGGCCTGCTAGAAAAAAAGATGTCCTTGGTGTGAAAGAGGTGGACTACAAATCAACTCTGCCACTGATTGTGGGTCCTTAAATAAGTCACTTATCTTCCCTATGACTATGTCTTCTTCCCCCATATAACAAACATATTCAGGCATTTAGTAGGTACTAAGAAATGTGCTAGAAAACATCACAAAAGATAACACTTTAGATCTCCCTATGTACCAAAAATGATACCCAGTCTTCCATTAGCATGATCTCATTTACTGTCACACCAACTCAATAAAGTCAGTGCTATCATCACCCCATTTTATAGAAGGGAAAGCTAGTATTAAAGCGTCTTCATGGTGATAAGTTGGAGGGCTAGGATTTAAACCAGCCTTTATGTATTAAAACCCTGAGCTAACACAATGGGCTACCTTCAAGGAGCCCAGTACAGAACAATTACAATCTTGTTTTGGGCAATAAATAAGGAAAAAAAACCCTGAGAAAAAGCAAAAAGGACTAATCTTGTAAGGGAGATTAGTAAAAAGATAGAGTGCAAAGGAACAGGAAATAAAACTTGTGAAGATGGTACTGTCTGAAGAGTCAATTCTGAATTCTGAATGTTCCTCTCATATGTGTAATGACTTCCCATTCATTAGTTAGGCCTATGCACAAACTCCTCCAGAGCCAGCAGAAAGCCTTCTAAAATATTCTTGATTTTACCATGGCCCTGAACACAAACCCATTGCTAAAAATGGACTCTGGCCTTCAGAAGGAAAGATGTTTGAAAACTCTGCTTTAACTATGTGACAGTTCTAGATTGAAGGTTTGCCTTGGAATATTTGTGCTTTTCATTGGGAACAGATGGACCATCAGTTTAACCATGAAAATGAACACAGGCATAACAGCCAATGACATCAAGTAGGAAGAAGACAAGTCACGAGGAAACACAGGAGGTGGTAGGCGATGGAGCCAAGGGAAGCTGCATACATTCAGTGTATTTCTTCACCCCGATGGTCTGTTTGTTGAGAATTTAATGTTAGTTTAAGATACAAGGCAGAAGAGCAAATAGTTTGTTTCCTAAACTATTCCTCATTTAAGGCCCAGTTTGAACATTATCTCACTACTACTTCCTCTGGCTGAAGAATTGATTAGCTCTCTGCCCCCAGTACTCTGTAAATTAAAGAACTAATATCAAGTATTACACTTAATTATACATATACAATCTGTCTTCCTGAATAGGCTGGGAGCCCCTGATACATGCATGCTGTAATAAAAAGAACATAGATGTTAACTTGGAAGAGGCAGAGCTTAAGTAAGTTAACTTTTCTAGCCTTCTTTCCTGCATCTGCCAACTGGACGTGATATGAATATCTATTTATTAGAGTTCATGTGAGGAGGAATTAAGAGAATGTATGGGAGACATGAGCACAGTTCTAGTCATTCAACAAAGCGTAATTACTTTTTATTATTCTTAGGTCCCTAACACCAAGTGCCCAAAATATGCATGCACAAAAAAACGCTGGTTATTAACTGAATGAATACCTTTTTCCTATGGCTAATCATTAGATTAATCAATATAATAAAACAACACAGAAACCATTATAAACAACCAATTGTTGGTGAAAAACAAATTGAGGATTGATGAAATCTGTCCTGAGAGGTTTTCCAGGTCATGGTGGTCCTGTTGTGTGTGCCAAGGTTACTGAAGTGAAATATGAGCCTGACTCCCTCTCCCCAAGCCCCCAATGGATTTATAATATTCTCCCTTCATCCCCAGTGCCTCAAATTAAGATGAGCACTTAATAGCGAGTGCCTCTGGCTCTAGACTACACTGGGGTAGCCCTGGGACCCTAAGTAAATGATTATTTCTGCATTTTAAAGTGGAAATAATAAATCTGCTTCAAAAAATCTTACAAGGTTTAAATTTGGAATAGAGTAACTGCATAAAATACACTATTAATGTAATTCTTTTTCTCCCTCCTTTTCACTTTTCTCACCCTTCTGATAAGCCTGCACTGCTAAAAAGAAGACTAGAATGACAGATTCAGCCATAGCAAGGTGTCAATGACCAATGACTAGTTGTTCAAAGATTTTCCTCTTCTGGTCCCAGTCTCTTCGGTTTGCCTCTCCTGACAGCTGGGGCCACTTAATTCCTACATGCATATTCAGACCCGCTCCAGCTCTGCTTTCCTGCTAGAGTGATTCAAACACCTCTGTCCAACTTAGGGTATGGAGAAAGAAGGAAAATAAATCATTCACAAATCCACCCATGCATCCACTCATGCCATCATTCAATAAACATTTAAGGAATAGATACCATGTGCCAGGCTCTGACCTAAATAGGAGAGACATGAAAATAAAAAGTAGTAATGCTCGTGCGTAGACCATGCCCTCAAATTGCTCACCGTTGAGTAAGGGAGACAGAAATATAAACAGATAACTGTGATGCAGCATGGTGAGTGCAATGTAAGAGGCAGGAGCAAGCTACAGTGGGGACATGCCTGAGATGTATCTGTGTCACAAAGATGACTGAACTCGTCCATATGCATCTCAAGTGCCGGTTCCCGTTTTTGTGTCTCCAGGACAAAAGCCCTACTTTGCTCTCGCCACTGACTCTCCCGGGAGCCCAAGTCCTCTCCTTCTGTCCAAGCCGATGATTAGGGCCCGCGGGATGTAGTCAGCCACCTGAACGTTTTGCTCCTCCCTGGATCATGAGACTGCTGGCCTCACATCTGGCTCTGCAGCTTTGGTGGAATTACTCTGGAATGACCACAGACTTGCGTACCAGACTAGGATTTCTCTTAGCACCTCCAGTTGTCTCCTCTGTCCTCACCACCACCTCCAATTGCATCTTAACAGCTTCTCCAGGCGACCCGTAAGCACTCTGAAATCTGAGAACCACCCATAAAGAGGGCAAATAGCCCATCTAACTATGGATGGGAAACAACAGCTCTTTAGGATTCTTTTCCCATTCCTCTTCTTTTCCCCATCTAAAAAGCGTTCAAGATCAATAATTTCTGAGTATTTGCTATGTACCTGACACTAGGTAGATACTGAGAAGATAATGGGGTGTGACTGCACAGCTCCTGGGTTTGGGTCACATCTGTCACTCAGGCCCTAGAACAGCTCTTCCCTGAGTGTAAGCAGTGGTAGACATGGAGTGGGGGAGTCATCTCCAGTGTCCAATGGCTGAGAAAAACACATGCTGTTTTTGCAGAGGTCCTAGTGTCTGGAAGTAATAAAATTAAATAAGAACCAATAGCTAGGCATGTTTCTTTCCTTTCTTAACTCTCTCTGATTCCCACAACCTAATAGGAGAGATGCATATTAAATATAATTATACTAAAAGAAAATCTTTCAAGAACAACTGTGGTTAGTGCTAAAAATAAAAATTATCTACTATATGCAGGCATCATTTTATGTATAAAGCCCAAGGAAAGGTGAATTAGAGACAAATGTTGCCCTAAGTAGCTCAGAATATAGAAAGACAATACAGTATAAAAATTACCATAAATTATAAATGATAAAATACACTATATTTATGTGATTGATTCTTCTTTAGGATGGCATATGGAAGAAGACTTTACATAAGCCTAAAATACAACCTGAAAGGTAGAGTTCCATGTTTTATTTACAGTTGAGGTGAAATCGTAGACACCCAGTCACCCTCACCTAGATATCAGATTAGCAACATTTTGGACATATCTCAATAGTAAATAATTTTTTCACAAAATAGGGTATTTCAAGCCCTTCAAAAGCAAGGAGTATGCAGCTATATAAAAATAGCTGCCATTTATTTGTGCTACCATTATGTTAAGCTTTGTGCTAAGATTGTTTTTATTTTTCAATTACATTTGACACATAATCTTATATTGGTTTCAGGTGTGTCGTACAGTGATGAGTCATTTATATAACTCACAAGTCCTCAGTCTGGTACCTCTGGGTCCCCTCCAACACCACCTGTAGTTATTATGTTATTGATTATATGCCCTATGCCGCACTTTACATCCCTGTGACTATTTGGTGACTATGAATTTGTACTTCTTGATTTCTTCTCTCTTTTCACCTACCCCTCCAGCTCTCCTCCCATCACCCCAACATATCTAGTACCCATCTGACACCACACAAAGTCATTGCAACATTATGAACTATATTCCCGTGTTTTAAGACTCTTATACATGGGATGGTAAGTAACTCTCACAGCTTCCCTGTAATGTAGGATTGTTCCTGGTTTTTATATGAACAAACTGAGTTTTAGATGCAATCCTCAACTTGCTAGATCCGCTGCCAGGCAGTTCCTGCTACGCTTTGCTACATGAATGAGCTATTACACTTCATTCACTCTGAGCTTTGTATTTGCTTCTGTTTATTTAGTATTACTGTATTGGTAGAATTTTGCTGGGCCCTTTCTATCCACATTAATGCATATTTACTCATACCAGGTGCTCTGCTGGGAAAACTGATGAAAACATAACCTCCAACCCAAGAGGAATTTAATCTTTTAAACCACCTCCCATTGCTACCTTGTGACTAGATAACATGGTCCTATTATTTGAGGTGCTCCAGAGCCTGTCTTTCATTTAATAAATAGAACCCATAAGGAGCACCTACTTACACCAGGCTTAGAAAGCACAGACTCAGTATGGAATGGCCTTTGACCTCAAGGGGCTCACAGTCCAGCTGTGGGAAAACAAGAGTTTAAGCAAACAGAATAATTAATGCAATGGCAGAAATAGGAAGGATGTGCTATGCAAATTCAGATAAGAGGGAGCTTCTTGGAAGTGAAGGCACCTGTGTGGAATCTAGAAGGGTAAGGAGAAACAGGACCAAGTTGGAGGTGAGTTGTAGGAACATTAAAAGCAGAAAACAATGTGTGAAGGCCCTGAAGACAAAGTTTCTGCCTAAAACAGAAGTAGAACCATGCCCTGGATTAACATTAATTTTTTTCTAGTGCATTAAGCAAGCACTGAGCACAGGGTTAAGAACACTGGCTTTAGCACTAGCCACAACTGATCTCATACCTGGCATTCTCTGAACCTTGATTTCTTCACCTATAAAATGGGGATAATACCGATTGGGAGGAATGAATAAAATCATGTGTAGTCGCAGAGTTGAACAATAGTAAGCATTATTCATGCATTGTTGGCACTTCCATAGTACAGGGTGACAGAGTAGATCATTACCTTCCGATTAGGGGCTTATATTATACATTGTTTCAAGCCATAAAATACTATTGCAGACTCCCGCTCAGAGTCTCTGAGGGAGGATGTGGATCAGAGCTGTTTACGGTATGAGAACCACAATTCTCCTGTGATTGGACCAGACACATCTATGAACAACACATACAGGAGAAAGCTGTAGCTGACATCCAGTTTTGCTTTGTTTTCAAAGAATGGTAATGGCCTCCGCTTCCTTCCTTCCTCTCAGTGAGCTTGAGCAGAACAAAACCAGAATTTATTTCATTGCACTGCCAACACTTCATTTCATTTCTCTGGAATAATTCTCTGGGTATATCCTTGGCTGTTTCTTATTTGTCAGTCCTTTCCCAGTGCAGCTTAGGAGATCTTAAAGGAGAGATGCTGAATCAATGTTTGAGCTTTATGTGGGCCCCAGAAAATCACTGAATACACAGCTGGGCCTCAAAGCGGCCGTGAATCTAGCCCTGTCCCACTGAGCTCACTCCTAACCTGGAAATAAGGCTAGGGGGCAAAGGTGACGTCCTGTGGTATTCCCAGGGCACAGGAAGGGCCCGAGCTGCCTGGCTTTTAGAGATTGTAAAATCACTGTCTCATGTCCACCACTGCCACCATCCCCCACTGAGACCTGGAGCTGCCCTTTCACTCATGGGCTCTGAGTAAGAGTCAGTGGACCTGAGTTCTAGTCTTAGCTCTGCTGTGTGACCTTGACTTCTCTGGTCTCTATTTTCTTTCCTGAAAATAGGCTGATTAGGTAGTGAGTCTCCAACGTTACTTTTAGCTCTATGCTATCTAGAAAACCCAGCATGCTCTTGTTCAGTATTGTAACAGCAGTGTACTCATTCATTCATTCAGAGAGTCATTCATTCATTCCACAAACATTTACTGCACACTTACTCATACCAGGCACTTTGCTGGGGATACTGCTAAAAACCAAACTGTCTCATGGTTTTGCACCTCTTGCTTTCTTGCAGTAGATACAAACACCAATACAAGACATAATTACAAATGTTGAGTTAATAAAAGCTGGGGCGACAGTAAGGGATAGCTCAATTCTACCCTTGTCAGAACGAAGCCGCTTTGGAGACTTGCACAGAGCTTTGAGCACTGCATGTAAAGGCTCATGACGATGAAGTGGGATATGTTTATTTATGAGCAATCTGAGAAGAGCTGTTGAGATCCTAAGGAGATTTGAAACTGGGCCACATGCATTACCAAGGATGGATAACCAGGAAAGAGAAGAATTGGTAGAGAGAAGTGGAAATTAAAAAAGAAAAGCTTCTTTCAATGAATTGAAGGACTGTCATGTAGAAGAAAGTTTAAACATGTTCTAGATGATCTCTTAGGACCAATGACTGAAAGTTGGGAGAAAGTAGGTTTTGTCTCAACAGAAGAAATCTCACAAACTAAATACAAAACAGAACAGGCTGCTTCAGGAGCTAGTGAACGCCCTGTCCTGAAAAGTGTTAAACCAAGGCCTGAAGGATGACAGTACAGAGCGCCCTTGGTGGTGACTATCTAAAGAACAGGCAATTGGTCCACAATGGGGAAAAAGGAATGACTAAAGGAATTAGGGCAATCAAGATTAGACACGTCTGAAGCTTTGCCTGTGGGGCTGGAAAACATTCCCTATAAAATTCCTCTCATCTGAGAATTCAGAATTCTGTAGATCTATGATTCTAATAGAACTTTGCTGGCTAAAGAGTAATTTAAGGGGTCTACAGGAAGTTCCCATCATAAAGGTTCTTTCTCATCAGCTTAAAATTTCAAAGGACCTCAATTTCTGAATCTATAAGATGGGAACATTAATACTTATATCACGAGGTATACTTTTTAAGGATTAAAAGATAAGTACCTATTACCTTGGACTTAAATGAGTTAACTCATGCAAAGGATTTAGAAAAGTACCCGGTACATGTTCACTGTAGCTTTGGGCAATAGGATTTGTTCCTTTTATACTCTAAAGACCTCTTTAGGTGAACAGCACATTAACATGATCATTACACAAACCCTAGGGGATAGAGTTGTTCAGAGAAGGAGCAAAACCTTGAATTCTTCAACTGATCAGACTTGAGCTCCCTGAACACCTCCAGACAAGAGAAATGTCCACAACATTGGACCAAATGAAAATCCCAGGAGTTTGGGCATGGATAAGGAGAAATAGGAAAAAAATAAATACAGGTAGATTACCAAAGCAATTTTCAGTATGTGGACTGACTGGACTGAGCTCATAAACACAGGTCTTGACTGTGCCTTCAAAGTGCCTCTCAAATCTTGCTTTTGTCCCTATTTTCAGATCTACTGCCCTCAGGACAGAGAAATAACAGGTTAAACCAATTAAGCAGGAGCTAGAAAGAGCAGCAGAATCAACACTCCAGGTGGGAACCTGGAATAACTTCCAGAGGGGTTTCAGAGTGTGTAGCGGCACCCCTGTGTGGCTCCATAAGCAAGGAAAGGGGAAGGATATTACACTGGCTCGAACAAACTACGTCAAAATCTTCCATTTGCTGCCACTTGTCTGCGTCAGCTCACCCTCCAAGCTGCTTCGCAGAATGATCTTGCAAAAAAACAAAGTCCGCTCAAAAACTACACTGAGCTCCCCGGGACTATCAGATACAGTACAAATGCCTTCACTCGGGCCAGCTCAGTTCCAGCTCCTTGGCGCCATCTCTGCCCTCCTCAGCACATTATACACAGCATTCTCCTATCCTGGAGGGCTCTCAATCATGCCCAGCACTCTCAGATCCTCTCTGGTCTCACTGCCTTTACACACAGTATTCTGTCCACCCTGAACCAGGCAGGCTTCTGCCCCACCACTCTCCCTCCCCCTGTGCCTTACACATCCAGCCTTTTTACTTCCTTCTTTCCCTAAGATCTCACTGTACCACTTGGGAAAACTTGCTCCAATACCACCAGTACCCGAGTCTGACCACCACACCCTCGCCCGAGACTCAACAGGCTTTCTTTTTACCCAGAGTGCTTTTCTTCACATCTTTACAATGATTAGAGTAAAATCAGAGTCTCACTGCCCAATAAATAGTGATATTTTCAAAGACAAGGGAGTATATCATTACAAGTGTCAGGTGAGTGCCTGGTACTTGGGAGTTATAATATTTGTCAAATAAACAATGGATCAAACATTCAGCTTGAACCCCTCGGAAGCAAGACTCTTTATAAACAAAATTGGATTGCCTGCATATTTGCTATAATTTCTAATCTTTCTTTTATTTGCCCCTTCCTTTATTTTTTTCACTCTACCTTATTATGTTCTTTCTGCATTTGTACATTTAGTTTAGCCTCTCCAGGCAGTTACCTCTTTGGATTTAATTTCTCCCTCCATAGATCTGCTACATCTCAACTACAGAGCCTCACATCCATAAATATCTGCTGGATGGTTTTACTGTTCAGAGGCCTTCAACATTTTAATGGAAAACGTTTAAGAAGCCTGCCCAGTAAGCTGCATCATTTGCTTACACTCAAACAGGACTGAGATGTGTCTATCAATAACAACCCGCATTGCACTAAAATATAGATTAAAACACATAAAAGTAAAATAAACTTCATTTAGACTTAATAAAATTTAATGCATCTTTCAAGGGAGCAAAATATTTTCAAAGGTAGACACTTTCAGAAAGAGCTCCGTGACAGAAAAATGTCCCTCTGGAGGTTCGTTATTGGGATTCAGGATTGGCTGGCGTCTTTGTTCTCGTCATTTCATGATTGAATGTGCTTAAACTGACAGCTTTATTTCTGGTGTTTTCGAAAGGGCAGCAGCATTTCCACAAAGGGAGGAAAAGGCACAGACACATCCGGGGCCTGGAGGAGCCCTTGCTTTTTGAGAGCACCCTGTCTTCATTACGAGCTTCTGTTAAGGAGAGGAGCAGCCCAGGGGGTTTGTCCGGGTGGAGGGAAGAGGCGCTCGGACACCAGTCAGCCCAGACTCGCACTCACCTAATGGGGAAGCAGAGCGTTTCTGGCTCCCTAAGCACACAGCCCCGATGCCGATTGTGGATTCCCTATTAACTGCTGCCGCCTGTGACTTCGGTGATTTAACAGAGGAGTTGGCTATGTTTTTCACCACGTTAATAGCAATGAAACACATGATGAAGTGTCACACTTTTCCAGGACCAGCTGCTCTTCCATCCAGACACTGTGGATGGAGAGCCCTGCTTGACTTAAGTGTTACTGTCACAGTGTCTCTGCCCCATGCACAGAGTGTCCCGGTTCTCTGCCTGCCTGGAGCCCAGTCATCGTGATGACCACTCTGGTGACTGGGCAGAGAGAAAAGTGCAGGCTTCACAAGCCACTGGGTGGATTTGCCAGGAAGACAGGAGAACTGTTGGGATTCCTAGCCTCACTGACCTTAGTTTCTGAAAGTCAGACTGCACAAGATGCATCTTCAGATCACCCTTAAGGCTTTAAAAGACTACGAGTGCAGTTCTGAGAAGAATCTGAAGGCTGCAGGAGCATCTGTGGGAGACGTGCTCAGGCATAACAGCATCAGTCCGGTGAAAAAGGAAAGAGAAAGGGAGACTGATTGCAAGTACCCTCCGTGGTTTCCTCATACTTCCCCTTGTTTCTGATGGATACAAGACTCCAGGATGCTGTAGTGAGTGAGCCCTATGTGAGTTGTTTCTTTTTTCCTTAAAGATGTGGACATCTGTATGTACTTGCATGTGTGTCTATGCATGTACACACAGATGTACGTACTGTACTCATGCACGTGTACCTATCTTTATCAGTGACAGCAAAGTCAAGGATCTTTTCCAACATTTGTATCATTTTCCCCCAGTGCATTTCTGTGGGTTGGAATTATACAGTAGCATCATCTGTTTCAGTGACCACAGCCTGGGTCTAACCACGTGGACCACTGAGACATTGAACATGTGTCACCCACAGACAATTCCACCGCTTTGCCATGCTTCTTACTGTAAAACCTAACTAAAGAGAGGTGGAATTCCACGTAATGTGAAAGGTCAGGCTGGAGTTACTAGGATAGGCAGGTATGTTCATTTGCTAGGGTTGCCACAACAAAATACTACAGACTGCATGGCATAAACAGCAGAAATTTAGTTGCTCACAGATCTGGAGGCTGAAAGTCCAAGATCAAGGTATTAGTAGGTTTGACTTCTCTTGAGGCCTCTCTCCCCACCTTGTACATGGCCACCTTTTGGCTGTGTCCTCACATGGTCTTTCCTCTGTGTGAGCAGCCCTGGTGTCTCTGCCTCTTCTTGTAGGACACTAGTCATTTGAGATTATAGGACCTCACCCTAAAGGCCTCATTTTAACTTAATCAGCTCTTTAAAGACCTTATCTCCAAATATGGTTACATCCCAGAGATACTGAGGGTTGGGACTTCCACATATGAGTTTTGAGAGGATATAATTCAGACAATAACAGCATTTCTGTTTGATGGATGTCACTACGAATACCATCATCAAAGTTTTAATTCTACATGGAACTGTTCTCTTCCAAGCTCTTTGCACTTTGGCAATGATAAACTTACTTAACTTATTCTACAGATATCCAGTTTAGAGCAATAGTCACTGTTTCTTGTCCCTGAACAAAACACAAGATTTGAAGCTTAACTCACTTTCTGTTTGTAAGGGAACTGTGCCAACTGTCATCTTTTTTAATGAGACAATTTGAAAAGCATTGCATGTCACTAAAATAGTAATTTGAGAAATGTAAGCCATCCCTACTATAAAATTGGAGGAGGTCTTCAGAGCTGCAGTTCTGACTCATTGAAATTTCTTCATCTATTATTCTGCTTCTTTCCTCCTAACTCACCGGTGGTACTACAGAAAATAAAATTCTTAAAAAATCCTCTTGCCGTTGGCCAAGTCTCCCTGCAACATTCAAAATTAGATAAATGCAAGGTTCTTAAATAAGTTACAAAATACTTTTTGGAAAACATCTTGCTGTTAAGATAGATTCCTCCTCTGTGCTACCTCAATCATAATATATTAATTATTGCTGTTATAAAATCAAAAGCAAAGCTGCTATTGTTGAGTTACAGGCACCTTGCTAATAGTTTCCTTTGTATTATTTCAGTTAATTCTCACAACAGCCCCATGAAATATGCACTATTATAATTCCCATTGAGAGGATGGGAAATCTGATGCTCTATTCATAGCCTAATTCTTGACGACTTGTTTTCTCCTTGGTCCCAAATCTGTCCAACTCCTGATGGTACAGCCAATCAGTCCTCGATCCTACTTGAGTAGGTAGTTCTGGTGCTAATCCTCAACACCAACTGCATCATGTTTGCTCAAAATCTCTGATCCACTAACCCAATAAGGCCCAAAGTTCATGGTGGGCCATTGGGTTGGCATCTTAACCATCCCTATTTTCACACTCAGGCATGTCTGAAGGCTTAAGAATCACTAGGGTCATTTTCTGAAAGCCCTGAACTGCTAAGTTTAGAAAATGTTTGGTATTTTAAAAATGAGCAAGAAATAATCAGTTGATGAAATTTTATATTTTTTTTCTTTTTTCAAAAGCTTCCAAGTAGACCTAACCAAATGGAGCAGATTCTCACATTCATGCCACATTAAAAAAACAAAACCAAAACCAAACAAAACAAAACATAGAACAACCTCTTACAGGGGCAGATTATCATCAGTAAAATAAAGACATTATCTATAATCTTAAGAGGCCACCAGGGTTTGTTTTTTTTTTGTTTTTTTTGTTTTTTTTGTTTTTTTTGTATTTATCTCTAAAGCTTTTCCAAAAGGAATTGTAGTTGGTGTCTAAATCCTCAACAACTCAAACTGTCTTTCTTTGGAGACACCACCACCCCACTGTCCAATCAGGTAAAGACAGCCCTTACTGAGTGTTGCATTTTTCTTTCAGGACAACCTGGATGACACTTGGAACTCCTGAACTCCTGTTTGTTTGTTTGTTTGTTTTTTCTGCTTTTTGTTTACTTATTTATTTATTTCCATCTTACAGAAGTGATACCATAATTCATTCTGGACCCATCCCCTTGAATAAGGACAAAGAGTGAGGCTATCTTAATTACAGAAAAACATGCAGAGGGACCCACTTTCAATAAAAATTCCCTGCTGCCTATCCGCATTGTCCAGTCTATAAGTAAAAACAAAAACAAAAACAAACAAACAAAAAAAACCAGCTCAAAAGTATGTGGGAACTCATAGGATCACTAAGCGAATTCCAAAGCTCTGAGACTGTATTTGCTAGTTGTCTTTATTCAGTATGTTCATCTCAATGTTAACTGAAGGTACAGAAGAAGAAGAAATAGGAAGTGTAAATAAATAGGGACTTACTAAAACAGTGGGAGGAGGGAAATGGCATTTCTGTCAGGTAGGAACACTGTTCAGAGATTACATCCAGCAGTGTGTAAATTTCCATAAATGTATACAAACGACTTAACAGTATGGAGTATAGCATGAGGTTTAGGCAAGCTCAGCCAATACCAGGTGTGTGGCACATGGGAGACTATTCCATATTGCAAATCAATTCTAGTGCATGTCCCCACTGGAAAAAGTAAAAATGCAGACCTCATTATTATTAATAGAGTAACTTTATGGCTCACATAAAAAATACACTGTTTGCATTATCCCAGAGCTGACAGTCATAGTAAGCACATTTTGTTTCATTTCAGTACATTCTCTTGTCATCTCTCTTGTCTACTCACTAAGAGTATAATTACTAAAATGCCTTTGTCAGTACTCAAGTAGCTATAAATCAATACTGGGCATTGCAAATGGACATATTTTTGGTTTGGGGCATGCTCCTTAATCATTCTCTACACATACAGCAGGGAGAACAATAGAATAGAAGGAAGTGGGCTATAATTCCAGATGGTTCGAAATATTCTCACACTAGAAAACCATCACACTAACCATGTCCCAGACACCTTTCTAGGTGCTTACATTCATTCATTTAGTCTTTGCAAACAACCAGCAGGGGAGGACTTGTTATTACACCGTGTTATAGATGAGGAAACCAAAGCATGACATGAGAGTCTATTCTTACATAGAAACAACTACCTGAGCCATGTTCCCAAATCTGTCACCAACTCAATACAGTACCCTGGAAAAAGTACCCTTTTAAACTCTCTGGGAAATTGTTTTGTTGTAAGAGCACAGAGTAGGTGTAAAATGTATTTGAACAGCTTTCAACACTATTAAGATAGGTAGGGTCATGGTGGTCATTGTAGTTTATGAAAGGATGGAGTTATGGAGAACATTTTACTTTCCCTTTTCCCAAACTTCATTTATTTATATAGCATGGCTTTACTGTAATAGTATTACTTAATATTTTTCTGTAGCTTAGGTTCCTATAGTTAAATACCCACTCAAGACCCCTCATGAAAAAAAAAGTCATCTAAAGTCATTAAAATAAATATATAATAAGTAAACAAAAAGCAGTCAGCCACATACCACCTAACATTAGGCTTACCAGATGTAATGTTTTAAACGGGACAGAAAAGAACAGGACTGTCCTATTTCAAAAGGTATGTATGATCAGTCTACCGACACCTTGAACGTAGCCCAGTGAGAGTGGGCGGACCACACGTACCATTTGAAATGGGACGGTACCATTCTTTTCTGTCCTGTTTCAAATGGTACGTCTTGTCGGCTCTACTGAAAATCATCTCATCTACCACTAGTGGGAAAAAATCAGATCTTTCTGAGAGTCTACAGATACAGACATTTTTTCATTTTATTTCTTTTTCCTTTCTTTCTTTTTTTATTCCTTCCTTTTTTCCTTCCCTTCACAAATATTTAATGAGTGCATAACAGATGCCAAGCAGCATTCTAGAAAACTAGAGAGAAACCAAAATAAAGTCCCTGTTTCCATAAAACTTTCTTTCTACCACAAAATTAATCAATGCACTAAATATTATTAATGTCAAGTAACATATCAGAGGCTCTAAAAAAGATAAAATGTGATTGGTAAAGGTGGAAGGTTTGAGAATTATAAATTGTGAAGAGGGAGATGAAGATGGGAAATAAGGAGGTTGTGTTGAAGAGATGGAATCTTAAGTTATAAATGTGTATCGGAGGGCAGTCCTGCACTTAGGAGTCGCCGTTCTGGTGAGTGGCTGATGGTTTTAAGAAGACAAAGAAAGCCATCGCTCCGAGCTGGAAGTACAGTTGCGCTGAGCAGCAGGGACAGTCTCAGCTGAGGACGGGCGTGGGGACGGAGTGAAGATGCGCATGCGTCGGACGGAGCTGCAGCCTCGCGGGAACTAGACTTGCATGGAGCTGCTAAGAAATCAGCACCTTGTTTACAGGATAGTCTTCTGGATGACTTCAGTCTAAGAACTGTCGTTGTAAATAGTGCTTAGCTGCTGCTTATGTTGGACACAGTCACAAGTTTGAGGACAGCGTTCGCAGAACAGCTAGCTGCCCCACGTAACCTTTTAGGTACATTTGAACGCGCAGATCACAACGCCTTAGCAGACAGGATTGGGTATGAGCGGGTGAAAGCACCTGTAGGGTTGGAAAGCGTGAGCTTTAAAGTACCTTGAAAGGACCCTGGGCCTGGAGGGAGTGGCTTCTTGGATTACACTGGAATTTGGATCTTGGATGGGAATTTAGGATTTAAGATTTCCCCTGCTTTTACTAAAAACGGAAACTGACAGGGAGAATGTCACCCTGCCTTACTTACTCATCGCATTTCTGAGCAACAATAAGCATGATTAAACCGTGTGCTTTTCTCCTCATGCCCCCTCGCTAGCCTCATCGGCACCTGGTGAACGCGTGTTCTGACAAGTGCGGTTATTCCCCCGGTGCCACAGCAGGTCAGGGAGGATACGGCGCTCTTAGACGGGCGTGTGTAGTGGAGTCTGTGACTCCTACAGGCTGTCCCAGTCATCGTGGGAGAAATGACTGCTAACAGCCTGACCTTGAAGGCAGAGACCGAATATAAGAAATAGGAACTGTACTAAAGTACTTCAGTGATGGATATTTCCCAAAGATGACCTTGATTTGTCCAGAAAACAGAAAATTGAGCAGCACTTCACTGCTTTCTATCCAATTGCCTGTAAGCATACAGGGCAATGAACTACTCTGAGGACAGATTTTCTTTACTGCTGGCCACAACTTTAATCAGGGGTTTGGGATGCAGGAAGGGGTAAGCCCCAGCTATATGGAAAATGCACTTAAAGGGGTACTGTATTTCCCAGGGACACCAAATACATGAGTACATCCCGAATCTTGAACTGTCTAACACATGTGCATACACATCTAGCTTCTGTGTGCTGAGATGTTAAATGGTTTGAAAACTGTAATTAAATCTGAAGCTGAAACTGTGCTGCAAAACCACTATTGGCGTTGCCTCACGTAGTATTTCAATGTTAGGTGCTAGAATTTAATCTGAGTAGCTGTGACTAATCTAGTCTTTATTTGTGACACATTCAAATTAGGAGGGTGTGTTCTTGTCCATGTATTTTCTCATTAGCATTAATATTGCTAATGGGAGTGACAAATGTATTATGTTTTTGCCTTTTATCACTCACACCTTTTAGCTAGCTAGCTCCTTAGAGGAGGTAATTTTCCATGTGATACATTCATGGGGCTGTGTGTCTAATGGTTTTCCTCAAAAGAGAATATGTCCATAGGGACTGTTTATTATTTGATGAGCTCTGGGGAAAAAGAGTTTGAATTAATCAACCATAAAAAAAATTTAGGATGACAGTTATTATAAATTTGGATTCCACACGCTCATTTCTCCTGTCTGTCTTTCAGGCTTTTTTCCCTTCTCTCTCTAATTTATTATGAAATTTCAGTGTTTTCTCCCCCTAGACACTTGACTTTTGTGCTTGAATATACCTTCTAAACTCCTCCTGTCTAAATCTTCCTGTTTGTTCAGAGGACTCCATAATGTTTACGGTGCAACCAAACAGTTCTTAGTGTTTAAAACTGTGTAAACCCACCTGCTTTGGGGGAACGCTCATCATTAAGGGCTGGTATGTTTGGTTCTTGTTTTCTCTCCACTACCTCAGCCAATACTGTGGTGTCCTTCGTGGGAGACCCAGGGTGGGGTCTTCCTGGAGACTGCCTGCTGCACCCTGCAGCTCCCCACGCCGCACACCCACTCACACTGACCCACGCCAGCCCCGCTGGGACAGCTGTGGTGTGCTACCCGGCTTCCCTCAGCAACCCGCCCCCGTCTCCTCCTCTCCCTCCCTCCTCTCTCTCCCTCCTCTCTCTATCCTGCGCCCTCCTCTGCCCTGCCCCCCAAGGGGAACAGTAGCTGTGTAGCCCTCACAGCTCCAGCTCTTCTTTGGGGTACTCCATGTGTGGTCAGCCTACTGACACCTTGAATGTAGCCCAGTGAGACTAGGCTGACCAGGCGTCCCATTTGAAATGGGACAGTACTGTTGTTTTCTGTCTTGTTTCAAACAAGACCTCCCGTCAGCCTATTCATTAAAAATACATGTGTGACAGGACAGTGGAGGAGCCCTGTCTCTCTGGACTGTGGCCTGTGGGGACAGCTGTATGGCATTCCTCATTTCCAGTTGACACACATATTTCTAAAGAGTGGTTAGGTTATTTAGGACAACTAAAGTTTTATGGTGATGTAGTTCAACTATATTATGGATTAGATAAGAAATTGTCTAAACTGGTTGGGCACTTAACCAGTACATTGATTTCCCCAAACCAAATTCCATATGACCCTTTGGAATAGCCCATTTCTAAGCTGTGTACTGACTATATCTGTTGCTTCTTGATGAGTTAGTCATATTACTTATGTTAAAATCAAGAAATGAGAGTGTAAATCTTTGCTGTTACTATATCCTTGGGCAAGTCATTTAACCTGAACAAGCCTCCGTACTCCATCTGTTAGATGGAGATGGTTAACAGCCATGCTCCCTACTTCACGGGAAGCTCGGGAATGTTCCATGAGAGAAAGTACATGCTGATAATGCCTTGTAAGTTGTTAGGAAGGGATGTAAACAAGCGACAATTATTTCATATTTAATAATTGGAAAGATAGAAAATAGCTGTGTTTAGCAGATCTCCAATACATGATAAATTTTCTTAAATTGCCAAAGGTATTTGCTAGGAGTTTTTTATTCTTGCCTTGTTATAACACCACTCATATGTTGTTTTGAATTAATACAGATTTTTAAAGAATTAATTTTCTTAATAAGTGAAACATCTTACAGTAATAAGGTACTTTAAAAAGGCAATGTCCTTTGACAAATGAAAGGTCACTCATTCTCTCCATGTAGCATGGTGGGGACTACCAGCCACCATATCCCACCTGATCTGTAACAAAGCTCACTCATTATAGGAGCTAGTTTATATAATTGGGTAAATTGCTGTTTTTTTAAGTTTTAGATTAGTTGAACTGACACAGCTAACTGCAGCCACATAACTAGTATCAGGTTTGCTGCAAGCTTGAAGAAGGCAGTGCTGCCTAATACTGCAGTCAGTGTGGAGAGGCAGGTAGTGACATTGTGAATGCATTGATAATGCAGGCCAGTTTCTTCTAAAATACATGCAAGTATCATTACTTTACCAAGAGTCTGTGAAATATGATTTATTTAATGTATTTCAGCCCTCATAATATTAAGATATACTTGAGATGTGAAGAACAAAAGTATGCATGCAATCCGTATGCTACATGAATCATAGACTAAATTGCTAGTAATTTTAAAGACACTTAAAGGGATTGGAAAGTTTATGTAATGCATTCTTACATTTGGAAAAGGTTAGAAGAACAATAGTCCAGTCATTTTAGTATTTCAGTCCTAAAAATAGGATTTCTGTTATGAAACCTAAGATAGTCGTATACATGAGCAAATCTCTCTACGTCTAGTTCTCATTAAATAATTTTTGAGTTGTTTTTTTTAAACCTCTCATATTTAGCAAAATAGTTGAGGAGCACTTAATTTCTGTAAAGGCCATAGTCGAGTTTTTATAAACTATACAACTGAATGAATGACAACATAAATGTTGCCAACGTGTTTAGAAGGGAATCAGCTAGATGGTACTTGGAATTTTGATGATTATTACCTCGAAAAGAGTGAAAAGCACAGGTCTTGGCTTTATATAGTTTAATTACTTGCTTAACAATTGCTAGTGATTTACTAAATCACAAGGCTTCCCAACAAATAACATCAGTAACTGCTGCCATGCCTGAGCAACTCCCATTTTTTTGACAATGGCCACCAAACTGTGCTTACCCTAATAGAAACTGTTAGTTTAACAGCAAGCAGTAGGACTTTCAAGCACGCCACTGATGAGATGCCAGCCAACTGAGCACTTTATTAGTAGTGACACTTATGTCAAGAATAACTTTAGCATGTTTCATGGAGACCGGTTGGAAAAGCAAATACAGTAATTATCCACATCCCTTTTTGATACCGGATTTAATAATGACAAGTGCTGTCCAGCTTCCCAGGGCTTCTAATCAATAACTGGTTCTTAAGAACACAGCATGTGGTCCCTCACAGTTTGTGCAAGACTGGGAAACTGCATGCTTAAGGTTAAGGTCCTCCATAATTTTATGGGCCAGAGTCACACCTCCTGGTGGCAGTTTAAAACAACAACAGGTTGTAGGAAGAGTCAGGTGTGCTGGTGGGGAGATTCAGCCTGTGCCTTTAATGGCCTGCGCGCTCTCCTCTCTGTGTCTGAACTGCGTGGCATCTCCCTGAGTGCACTGCTCTCCCACGTTGCCCTTTGGCAATGGCAAGTTCTTCATTTCAAATGGATTCTTCCAGAATTAGCCGAGTCCCTCAGTTTTTACTTATGTAGGAGACACAATCTTCTGCTCTCATGAGAATGATCTTAACCCCTGTTCTTCACTATTTCACTATGTATTGAAACAATGGAAAAGAAGTGCATCAGACCGCATTGAAGCAGTGATAATAATGCCCAGTGTTTATTGAGTGCTTGCTCACACCGGGCACAATGCCAGGGACACCACATGTAGTTTATTAAGTTGTTACAGCGTGAGGTGGTGATACCTTCCCCACGATAGGAATAACTAAGGCTTAGAGAGAAGTTAAACACTTTACCCAGTCACTTTGCGGTCATTTTGGCTGCAGACCCATGTTCTGGGCTACTGCACATTTAGTATAAATGCACACCCTTAGTTTAATTGTGAGCATTACTTATTCAGGTGAGCCACTGTGTAAAATATGCTCCTTCTTGTAAATGGATATTTTAACAGATACTTATAAAATTGTGACCCAAATAATACATATTTGACATCATGAACCAGTATACATACGTTAATGGAAATATAGGAAATACTACTTGTGATTTATTCGGTTTTATTTTATTTTCATTTTAAATATTGCTGGTTGTGACCCACTAAAATGATCTCACAGTCCACTAATAGGTAGCAACCTACAGTTCAAAAATCATCACAAATCAGCGCTGGCCTTGTGAGGCTCATGCTGGTCAACGACATCAGTGCCCCACCGGCTTTCCTCTTGCGCGTGTGCTGCCTCGGGCACCTGCCCCTTCCATTTTGTTGGTTTTCTAATTTCAGGAGCTTTTGAATATTTTGCCAGTAGGCAGGCATTGGGGAGTGACTGAATTCTGGGGCTGGAGTCATGCGTTTCCTGAGGCTCAGAGCACGTCTCCTTTGCCATTTCATCACGGTCCTTTGGGGTCCCATGGAGTTTAGATTCCAGGGCCTTACACAGAACTTGACTTTCCGGAAAGGCCGCCTCCCTTTTTCTGAAGTTCTTCTGTGCCAGGCAAGTTCTGTGGCAGATGAAGGAACTGAAGTAGAAAACGTATTTTCTATCCGGTTGCACCTCTTCCATTTTGTCTCACGCTGTGCTGGACGTAGTATATACCAAATGTGTTTTCAATAGAATTGAAACAAAGGTGCAGAATAGTCTCGTCTTTGTCATCTTGTATCCTTTGTCAGGCAGATACACCTACGTACTGGCCGGAAGGCCGGACTCGGGTTACTTTTCCCATTTGCCTTTGCCTGGAACGGACTGGCAGCACAGGACTAGAGTAACCTCGCACCATGTTGACGTGGGGTGCTGGGGGGACACGGAGTAACTCTCTTGCTGCCCTGCTGCTGGAATGACGCACACCTGTTATGTAACCGTGGTTTGCCCTTGGCCGGGGGCGGCCGTTTTGTTCTTTAAACGCCACAGGCGCTGGCTTCTTGGCTGCCTGCCACTCCTGTTCTCCCGCGATATGAGGGGGTGGGGCTCTCGGGGGAGGAGCAATGGGCTCTTGTGAATGAACTCGGGGGGGGGGGGGGGCACCGTGTTGGTTGCTACTCTGCTTCCGGAAGAAAGGCTCCATTGTCTGCAACTCTGTAGGTTTTCTTGGGTCTGCCCGGATCCTGGATGAACCTCCCTGGCCTCAGGCATCCGTCCTGGAGCCAGCGAATTTGAGTGCCTGCTCTGTGCTGGGAGGCTCTCGTGTTGCAGTGGGGAGCGAGGCTCTGCTCTCTTGGAGTGTATATTCTAGTGGGGGAAGACAGGCAGTATATAAGCAAATAGAAATATAAATGCATGTTTTCCAAATGCAGCCAGTGTTTGAGAAACAATAATGTGGAGTAAGGTGATAGAGCCCCGTGGACTGCAGCATTTCTCCACTTAGCTGGGCCCCACACCCAGGGCTGTTGGTTTCTCTGGGACCTACACAACCTGCAAAGAAATCCAGAGTGTGTACGCCCAAGATCACCATAGAATTTTCATTTGGGAGGGACCTGTAACGCAAGGGAAGACTGTGGACAGGAACAAGACCCATGTGGTTTGTGGAGCCATGGCAGTGACGTCACTTGAAGCTTGCGTTAAACGTGCTCACTGGAGTAGAATCTGCATTTTAACAAGACCCCCAGGTGAATCCTTATGCAAGTTAAAGTTTGAGAAATGCTGCTAGAATGGCGGTTTTCTCCTTGGCTATTGTAGAGACATCCAATTGAACACCCTACATCACTCCCAGTGAAGTGACCTTTGGCCAAACTTCTCGCACCTGTCAGGGTGGAATCATCAGATGCCCTTGTTTTACTCACTTTTGCTACTCCCAGTAAGATTTCCTGTTCTGACTTTTTAACACCTCTTCCCCCCACCTAGAATGGCCCACCTGAAATTAGTCCTTTTCTAGCATTATTCAGAAGGCCCACTGGCGTGGTCCAGGCCTACTTGTATATCCCCAGCATCAGGACTCGTCCGTATCCCTCTGCTGGATGTGAGAGGCGTTTTGACTGTGTATCCCTGGTCCAGTGACTCCCTTCCCCTGATGGTCCCTGAATGTGTAATAAATCTTTGAATTACTGTTGTGATCACTGCTCGGCTGTGGTGTGTTTTGACCTCCAGTGTCTTTCCAGGGGTCGATCTGCAGACCTAGGTGTGGGGTCTCAAAAAGGAAAAAGGACATCTCTGTTCTCAGACATCACTGCAGACCCATGAAATCAGCATTTCTGCTGGGTGAGACCTGGGCTGCAGTGTATTTCAGAGCTCCCAGGTGATTCTATAGGGCATCCAAGGTTGATAACCTCCTCTCGAGAGGAAAAATATCCTTTATATGTTGTGAAGGCCCTGGAACATTTTAGAAGCTAGCTGTGATTAATTGTGACTGAGGTTTGAGATGTCCATCATTGAAAGACACTTCCCGTGCAAGTCCATATGTGCATGGCATGCTGAGTATGGCGTTAGAATTGCTTGGTCACATGCTTATAAAACTATGGCAGAACTGATGGCAGTGGATCAGTGGGCCACCAGAATTGGGTTTGAGTCACTACAGTGAGCTTGACATCCAATTCTGTGGAAAATAGATTGCATCCAACATGACTCAGTTGATAAATGAAGTTTGATCATAGCACTTTTACTTGAAAACATAACAGTTCCTTTTAAAGTTTAGGACATTTTTTTTTTTTTTGCCTGTCATTGTCACTTAACTTAGACCAGAATCTGCTTAACATTTATGAAACCGATCAAGACCTATGTTTATATCTGATTCTGACAGGGACACCTGTAGTCTAAAACGTCCATATGCTGGATGGTTTCTGTGTCAGCCTTGCTTTTGCCTTTAGCCTTTTCAGATAACACAGAGCAGAGTGAATGAGCTGGATGTCCCTCAAAGGCAGATGATTAAATGGAATTAAGAGAAGGTATTCTGAGGCAGGAAAGAGTGGTTAGATAAAGGCACGCAGGGGAAAGATTTTGAGGTCCTTAGATTTTTATGAAGTTTAGTGAGCCAGGGCTATCAGCCATGGTTTGGAAGAGAATCTCGGGTGGAAAAATTGAAAGGAGGTCCTTAAAATTTTGTAGGATGTGAAAAAGAAATTTCAGCAGAAAAGGTTTGCATTGCTGATAATGAGCCTGATTTGAAATACTTTCCTTACAGCACTTTGATATGTGTCTATCAGTGGTCTGTCTTTGATGTTCGGACCCCGTGAGCTGGCCTAATGCACGAATCCAAGGACAAGGGAACAGTTGGAGGCAACAGGTTTGGTGGCTGTGTATGACAGCGATTGGCTCCCAAGTTGTGTAGGCCAATACGCAGTTCCTTCCAGGGTAGACACCAAGGGAAGCGCCTTGCTTTTTGCTTTGTCTTAGCACCTGCATGTCTTAGACAGGTGAACAGTAAGAGGTCCTATTTGATTCCAGACTGCCTTCCTTCTTTTCTCTGTCCCTCCTGCAATCTTTCTTTTTTTATGTCACTTTACATGAGGTTTTTCACCTCTCTTTCCTGACCCTGGGTCCCAGTGTTCGTTGGTTGCTCTCACCCAGGATGTGCTTTAATTGGCGAAACTGTAACCTGGTAGCAGCAGTTCACTGGATCAGTCTCCTAATTGGTGTCAGGGACTTCTGGTGGAGCCCGGCCATGTTGGATTGATTGGTAAATTGGCTGCTATGACAGCCACACTTCTGTCTGACCAACAGGTTTAGTACTTTTGAAACCAAAAATTAAAATGTTAACTATCTCCTGTAGTGTTCATAGTGGGTCGGAAATAACATCAGCTGTTTATCATTAAGGAGAACTTTCAATGTTACCTGGCGATCCCTTGGGTTTGCAACTGAAAACTTTGTTCCATTTTGTAGCTCACAGCTGGCTGTTTTCTTGCTTTCATAATGCATTATAAAGCTACATTGTGTTTCACACCGCCTGCTGCATGGTGGGTTTCTTCTTTTCAAAAGTAATGCAGACATGGTGTTAAATGTGTGTATGTGTGTGTCCAAGAGTGGGGTTGGCAGTAGTGTTGAGGATACTCTTCTCACAGAACTTGAAATTTACAAGGCTCATTTACATTGGCCAGGAATCATAAGAAAATGAAACTAGTTTGTTTACAAAAACGATTCCATGTAATTGGCATTTATGTTGGAAGTATAACTGAGCATTTAGGCAAATGAATGTAATAAAGTGACTGTTTACCTAAATTAATGCCTGAATTTACAGAAGGCTACAAAAACTGCATTTTAAAATCTAGTTTTAATACTTTGGTTATCATCATACTTTGATTACATTCTAGTGTATTAAAACAATGCAGTGATTTTTAAAGAGAGCAAATATTACCTACCAGTGAGCAGATCTCTTTGATGTTTTTGACTCATCTGATTTCTGTAGCCAGTACTTAATCATTTCTTTTGTAGAATGGTAAGTTTGACTCAATCTTTATCAAAAAACATTATGTAAAATAGTCTAACACACTACTAATAATATATTTGTTTGCATTATACTGTTTCCCCAAAACTAACTCTCTCTATCTCTCTGTCTCTCTCTCTCTGTCTCTCTCTCTCTGTCTCTCTCTCTCTCTCTCTCTCTCACACACACACACACACACACACACACATACACAGGCTCTGACAATTAATTTTAAGAGCTCATCCTAGAAAAAGTGCTGCATACCTCAGTGATGAGTATCACTATGGTCACCTTTGAAACACTCCTCTTGGGAAACTGTGCACTGACACCAGCACTTCAAAGCGATCTTGAAACTTTCTGGAATAATCATCAGAGCTATTGTCAAATGACCCTTGATGTCCTGAATGTCATCAAAATGTCTTCCTTTCAATATTTTCTTTATCTTCCAGTAAAGAACAAAGGTATTGGAGGCCAGATCAGGTGAGTAGGGAGAGTGTTCCAATACAGTTTTTGTTTTCTGGCTAAAAACTCCCTCACAGACAGTGCCCTGTGAGCTGGTGCATTGTCGTGATGCAAGAGCCGTGAGTTGTTGGCGAAGAGTTCAGGTCATTTTCCTTTTTCATACAGCCTTTTCAGCACTTTGCAATAGTAAACTTGGTTAACTGTTTGTCCAGTTGGTATGGATTTGTAATGAACAATGCAATCTCTCTGATACTATAAAAGGTTGGCAACATCATTTTGACTCTTGATTTGAACTGACGGAACAATTTTGGTCATGGAGAATTGTCTGACTTCCATTGTGCACTTTGACACTGTTTCAGGGTCGTATTGGTACAGCCATGTTTCATCACCAGTGATAACACAGCTCAAAACACCATCTTGCCTCTCCAAAAGGTCTTGGTAAACTGATTCTTCTTTTCTTTTGTTCATCGGTGAGCTCCTTCGGGACCATTTTTGCACACACCTTTCTCAAGCCAAGATTGTCAGTTAAGATTCACCTGTTTCTCTGTCAATGTTTACTTTGTTTGCTTTGCTTTTTACTGATCATTTTGATGCACAGTTGGATGAATTTTTGCAATGTTTTTGTCAGTTCTGTGCGTTACTGGCCGCCCTGACCTCTCTCTATCAGTGATGCTTTCTCCCCCCTCAGAAAAACGTTTAATCCATTCGTACACTCCCGTTTCCTTCATGGCATTATCCCCCTAAGCTTGAACTAACGTGTCCATGATTTCACTTCTGCCCTTGTGAGGTTTAACGAGAAATTTAATGTTTGTTGCTCTAATTCAAGCTCCGACATTCTCGTGATGGCACACAAAAACACGCAACAACAATAAAGAACAGCACTCAGCAGGACACCGCCACACGTCACCATGAACACAGCTGTGAGACAGAGACAGCAAGGTTGGGACACTGAGTTGTTTGTACAGTGCTGCCAACGTAAGCACATGGTGGCAAATTTGAGAACCTAATTGTCACACCTTGTGTGTGTAATCGTTCTTTTGCGTGTTATTGATGAGGGGCTGACAATGAGAAGTTTGGTACTGACACAGGTCACTGTGACCACATAGGAGACTGAGTCCGGGCCCCGTGTTTTCCGTCGGTAATACAGCGCCCTCTCTGCACCGAGCGTCAATATCAGTGTTTTGGGGTAACAGAGGTGACTCAGGCTCTCATGGCCCTCAGTTCCAGTGTAGGAGGTGGACACACACAGAGGCAGGGACACAGAGCGCTCCGGGGCTGAAGGAGTCATTCAGGCTCCTGCGGGGGGTTGGCCGAGGAGAGAATCTGCCATACACTTAGGGGACACTGAGTGTCTGAGCTGGAATCCTAGAAGGGAGGGACATGGGGATGTGCAGGCGTTTGGCATCCACAGTGAGAGAACCAGCCGGAGCATAGAGGCATGGAGATGGGGGAACAGCGGTCCGATTTCAGGGTGGTGGCTGAGCGCAGTGAGAACCTAGAGTGGGGGGTAACGGAGGGCTGACAGGCTCGGAAAGCGGGGGGCCGCCCAGCCGCCACCTCTGCGGCCACACTGAGGCCCGATTAAAGGGCAGGAGAGAGGGGAGCTGCCGCGTGTTAGAGGGGTGGTGCCGCCCGCCCAGCAGGCGGGGAGCCATTCGCATCGGGGGTCGTTGGTCGGATCACAGGTGGAAGCTCTGCGTGGCCGACGGAGGTTGGAGTGGGTGGGAGGTGGGGTGCCGGGAAGGGGCCGGCGGGGCCCCCGGAAGGGCTGCTCCAGCTGTGACGGCGGGTGGCAATCACATTTCAGGGGGATTGCAGTTCACTAAACCGGTTCATTACCGAACCAGCACGCGAGCAGTCGTACGGGGACGCAATGAATTAAGGGCCCCAGTCTCTGGGCGAGGCTCCCTCTCGCCCCTTCGGTGCTCGCAGAGCGCCCCGCAGGTTCTGTGCTGGTCACGGCCACCCTGGAAGCAGTCCCCGCCAGGTCAGGGGCCTCGGACTCAGACTCTCTGACTTGGTTACATGGAGCTGCGGAGGCTCCGTCTCAGCCCTCAAGTGTGTCCGCCGGTACCAGGAGAAGAGGCTTCGGTGCCGGTTCTGTGCTCTGTTTGCTGCTGCCCCGCTGGGCCTGCCCGGACCTGGCCGGCCCAAGCCAGGGAGTGACCGTCCTGCAGTCTCAGGCTCGGTGACGAGCAGGGTGGTAGCAGCTTTGGGTGGCTGCATGACAAGCTCTGCCCCAGGTTGCTCGGTGATGTACCCGGAGACGTCCGCGCGGTTCTGTCTATTTAGTAAATTAGAAACACGGGTCTGGAATGGGGGGCGGGGGCAGCCCGGGCTGGAGAGAGTTCGGGGATCATTCCCGAAAAGATGAAGCTCTGGGAAGGGGCGAGCCATCCAGGGACTATGCGTGGAGGGAAGACAGAGTGGGACACAGGCAGAACGGTGGCCCATGCCACCGTGCCGTGGCCGGCGGAGGAGGACTTGGTAGGAGACGACACAGGGGCCTGCGGGGGGCGGGGGGGCATCAGGCCACCAGCGGGGGGTGTTTCAGGGAGCGGGGACGTCTGTCGGCGCCGTCCCCAGAGCTGAGCAGGCCTGAGTCAGGCAGTTACTGGTCAGGAGCTCCTTACACAGCGGCCATCACGGAACCATTGGAATGGGAACCCCGATTTTTGGGGGTTAAAGAAGGGGGAACAGCAGAAAGTCGAGGCACAACTATTCGGTGAAGATTTTAATCTTCGAAAGAAAGACGTGTGTCCCTCGAAGAAGCGGTGTTTCGGGAGGTTTCCTTTGAAGATGTGAATGTGTTTGAGAGTTGAGGGGAAGAAACCAGTGGCACGGGAGGGACCAGGCGACAGGAAAGGAGTGCCAACACCTGGAGAGAGCCACTCTCAGATGGTCTGGGGAGGCACTACGTCCATTGGTAGAAATGAGGGTGTTTGGAAAGGCAAGGGGAACCCCTCCTCTTCAAAGAAGGATGATTTGAAGGAATTTAAGTGGAAGGGAAGGAAGTTATTACAGAATTTACTGAGATTCCACATTCTTCTGTTCAGTTTTTAGAGTAGGGGACTGAGGCGACCCTCAGTGACTAAGGCCAGGTACCTTCATTGCTGAGCAGACGTAGACACCTCTTACCTGACCTAATGGCCCCGTCCTGACGCGTCTGACCCGGCGTCTGCTTCCACGCAGGTCTCCTGGCCTTTTCTAGGTTGCCCCCTTTATCCCCGGTTTCACGGCTTCATGTCACGGGGCCTCCTCCCCGCCGGGCCCGCCCGCTCCTTCAGCAGTGTTCCCTCGTCGTCAACCTCGAGCGGAGACCCCAGCTGGCCCTGGGCCGGAATAGAGAGGTCTTTTGGGGACCTGAGGCGGGGTCTGCGCTGCTAGAAGGGAAAGAGGCTGGGTTGGTTGCCTTGGGCCCCTTTCTTAACAGTGTCGTCAACATGTTTGTTACATGAATGCCCGGATCTATCGGAGGGTCCTTCAGGACGTGGGCATCCTTGACTTCAGAGGTACATCAGCTACTTCTTGGGGAAGATGAGACCTTTGAAAACGTGAGAGAGAAGTCTTAAAGTTGTGTGACAGATGTGTTTTCCATCACATTGTATTGCTGGTGTGTGTGTGTGTGTGTGTGTGTGTGTGTGCGCTGGCCGAAGCACACTTCAGAGTCTTACGTGAAGCTGAGCTCTCCGGCGCTCCTGGAATCTGCTCTGACTTTCTGGCAGGAGGAATGGACATCCAGTTCCAAGCGTAGCCTTGAAGTAAGGATTGATTGTCCGTGTTAAACAGTTTGATAGGTAGGTGAGTGATAGCTCTATTTTAAGGATCTTTCATTTTTTGAAAAATAATGCCTGTTTTAGAAATTCAAGCTGCCTTAAACCAATTGCTTCCACGTCTCTTGGCAACAGCTCTTACACTGTTGTAAGTGGGCAAGGCTCAGTGTAGTGACCTTGGAGGCCATGGAGTTTCTTACCGAATCTGTGCCTGCAGGTATGTGTGCATTGTTTCCTAGCTACCTACCTGAGTTAGGAACAGAACAG
Organism: Lyroderma lyra; assembly: GCA_004026885.1. Lineage (NCBI taxonomy): Eukaryota > Metazoa > Chordata > Mammalia > Chiroptera > Megadermatidae > Lyroderma > Lyroderma lyra. The sequence continues at coordinate 5,983 of PVJL010006206.1, read as the reverse complement.
TTTGATGGCAGGTGAGGGGTTAGAAATGAATAGGGAGCTTGCAGACCTCGGCACGTGTATTCAAAGCAAAGGACGTGACCCATTTTGCTTCACTGTGGTGAATGAAGGCAGCTGAGGAAGGGGCCAGAAGTACCAGCAGCTTGCAGAAAACTTAAGACTTCCCATGAAACTACTATATTTTAACTTACTTTTTTATTATTAACTTTATTTGGGTGATACTGAGTAGTAGAAGTCACATAGGTTCCAGGTGTGCAGCTCTACAGTGCGTCGTCTCTGTGTTGCATTGTGTGTTCACCACCCGGAGGCAGTGCTCTTTCCATCACCCCATTATTTGACTCCTCACCCTCAGGTAACTGCTAAACTACTTACTGTGTCCATGAGCTTTTGTAAAACTACTGTTTATACTACACTTTGGGGAATAGGCTAACCTCTGCTTCATAGGCTTGGTTATAGTGGGCTCTTAACTGTAGTGGTTCTAATCTAGGGGCCACGGGCTTATGTGTCATCTGTGTAAAGATAGTGTCAGTAAGCCATGCTCCCTAAAGTTCCAGCATTCTTTGGGTCCTCATCATTGCATCCGTATCCCATCAAAGGTAGAGTTGCTCATGAAGAGAAATCAGTGGAGATTATTGTCAAGCAAAATGAGCACTGGTATTTCATTAAAGCAGAAGTACCTGTGTGTCACAGGTACAGTGTACAGAACACGTTCACAGACATCTCCTTCGCGTGTGACCCATTCCTGTGACTGCTTCCTTTCCAGCCCCTGTACTCTTCACGTACAGTCTCGTCTGCACACGTGGCTCTAGCCTTTGGCTGTAAACCAGCAACCCCAGAATCTATGAGAGTATTTTCCAACACGTAACATTTACCCAATCTCGTCTTCCCTCCTGTCATCTTTGTCAGAAACTGGTGTCCTCTTTCTCAGTAAGCGAGACCACCGCCCACATCAGCAGTCCCGCTGGCCTCCTTGCCACCCCCTCCCCGTTGCCACTCTCTGCCGAGTTCACGTCCTGTGAGCCTGGAACGCACATGTCCCGCCCCCGACTGTCCGGCCCTCCCGGCACCCAGCCTGCGTTACTTCCGGCACCCAGCCTGCGTTACTTCCGGCACCCGCATCTCGTCTGCCTGCCGCCTCCGTGCTCCCGGTAGCTGCTGGGAGGGTCATCGCAGGTGACGCCCTGGGCTGTGCCCCTGTGCGGGCTGCAGGCGGACCTGCAGCTGCGGTGTGCTGCCGTGGGCCCGTCTCCTTAGTCCGCCCAGGCTGGCTCCTGCTGCCGCACCTCGGCCTCATTTCTAAGGGCAGCCTCGGGCTCCACCGCCCCAACCTCCCGGGCCCTTTCTTCCTGCTGTGCCCCAGGCTTTCACGCCTTCCTTAGCCTGTGACTGTCCGTCTGCATCTTTTCTGCCTCCTTCCTGAGCCCCATCTTTGGACAACACTTCGGTTAGCATTCTCCATCCACTTGGAAGTCTGTTACCTTTCCTCTCTGCTCCTGCCTCACTCCCCGTGGGCGGAGGGCTCTCAGAAGACAACAGACAACATGGTGCTCTGTTTCTGCAGCACCTCGCGTCGTGAGCCTGCGGTAAATGCCTGAGGAACATGTGGTCTGAGTCTGCGCAAATATTAAATAACCAAATGACTTCACAGAGTCACAGCACTAGAATCAACTACGACTGACTCCAGGTTTAAAGTTCCACTCTAGAATGTCTGTTCTACTTCTTATACACCGATTCTTAAAAAAGCAGTCATGATTCAACTGACCAAACCTTTGGTCTTAGGTGGTTATATTCTTTGATTAAAACACGTGCACACAGAGAAAAGAGTATTGATATTGAAATGGCTTATTAATGTGGCCGGTGCTGGCAGGCTATGCCAGTGGTGGAGGGTGTCAGACACACATCTTTTCAAATATATCTATAAACAGCACAAACTCAGTAAAAACTCCACATAACTATCCTGAGGGTGTAGCTAGGGCTGCATGTTGCCCATGAGCAATGCATTTAATTAAGTTTAATTTTAATGTTTAAAAATAGCAGCCAGATAAATTTATTACTCCCAGTATTTATATCTTATAAAGTAGTAAATAGTTGCCGAAAAGCAGTAGTGAAATTTAGTCATTGGGAAATGAGTTCCAGAGTCACAGTAGTGTGGGGTTAATTCATGATGCACTGTGCTTTGGACTTGCAACTCTTCAGCATAATCGGGTTCTTTTAAAACTAGTCTCACTTAAAGGAGAAATTGTCTCTCACCTCTCTTTTTCAGAATGTCACCCCTTTCTAACGGGGACCAAAATGATTTGTCCTGTATCCTTTCTACTCCATTCCCCTCTTTACTCCATAATTGGTATTTTTATCTCACGGGGATCGTTTTGTGTTTTGAGAATTTATTTTTCTCCCGGAAACTTCTCTCCATTTTCCTTTCCAAACAGATAAATTCCAACAAAGAATAGCCCTTCTTTCATCCATTATAAATGATTTTTCATTTAAGCATGTCATCTTGCTTTTTTGTTACAATGGAGATCAAAGGCGTATAGGTTCACCATGTGTGTTCAGCAGTTCTTTTCAGTTCTGGATGCTGAAGAAATGTGATCTAGTTTAATTTATTGCAGCCTTAGATCTTTCTCAAGGCACGTGGCACTCAGATGGCTGGATATTACTGCATGCTGCATGTGTGTGCATGTGTGTATGTGCATGTGTGTTAAGAGAGAGAGATCTGGAAATGTGGTATTCTGTCTGCTTCACAGTGCATATCCCAAAGATAGACATCTCAAAGGAATGTATTTGTGTTGAAATATCACTTGTTTCTGTTTAAACCAAGTTGGGAGTGCTTTGAAGATCCCCCTTTAAAAATATCCACTCCACAGTTTGAACATGGCTGTCATATGAATTTTGAATATCCCATACTTGCTTGGATTTCATTACTTTTTAGAAATGATGTTTAAAAAAAATTTCAATTCCTTACAGTACCTTTAAAATGAACTCTCAGTTGTTTGTTGTCTTTGGAGGATTGCTGGGGTGAGGTGAGAAGAGACCAATCATTGCATATATTTAAAACCAGGAACAATGAATTGCACTTAAATAATTGTGAGACATTGACGTTTATGAATTGAAAATGGTTGAGCTATTTTTGAATACTCTGCTTTGTACTTAATACTGTGGTTCATGTATTTGTATCATGAGATTATGTGAAACCATTGTTAGGTAATGTGAGACCTAGGCTTACTGTCTGATTGTTCGCAGTCATCAAAATTTCTATATTTCACTGAAACTAGACCTCTTTCCCCAGTCTCATCATTGTCACACTCTTACCCTTATCACTGATCTTACTAAACTGCTTTTGCCACCATCCTGCTTCAATTACAGTCAAAGTCCCATTATTTTTTTTTTCCAGTTACATGGAATGTGTACTCCAAGGCGTGTAAGCCAAATGTTATTTTCACGGTTCTGATGAATTACACAGTTTATCAGTGTTGTCTGCAAAGGATTGCAGTATTCTTCAGAAGTCTAATGCCCATTCATTTATTTCATAAAACTAATAAATATTTAAAGAATTCATCTCTCTATTTTTGTGCTTAATTATTTCTGCTCCTTTCTTAAATGAAATTGAACTTTCTCTATATCCATATCTTTTTTATTATTGGGTGGCAAAAGCATTTAAATAAAATATTTCAAGGACTAAAGGCTGAACATGATTCTGGTTGCCAAGTGGGTCTAATTTTCGTTGACAAGGTGTATTTGAGAAAGTGTGTTTATTTGGATACAGACCTTGGGTTCTCATTCTCGTCTTCTTTTATATCATTTTATGGACAGGGATCTGAAAGCACCAAATCCTTGTGTCCAACTAGGTTCACAGACCCTGACAACCCTGTTGCTAAGAATTAAAAAACGAAATCTTACTTGAGGTCAGTACTATATTCTAGCTGATTGTCCTTGCCAGAAATTTGGTCATTGCATTAAATGGAATAATTAGAAATTTTTTTTTCTTTCTGAATATTTTACATATTTATTTCCATCTGTCTAATCTTATTTATTCTACCCATATGGAAAAAGCAAGCATGTCCATTCACACGAATGTCTGTCTATATGGGCAGCCATGGTCTCTCCAACTGTGTTGACACACGTAGACATTTAATGTCAACTAAAAACATCAACTGAACTTTTGAAAATGACTATTAATGAAAAACTTTTGGTAACTAAACAAGTTTATTAGATGACTCTTGGTGCATTAGAACTGTGAATGTCTGCAATGATATTGTTAGGCAGTGCCGGTTCTGACAGGCACGAAAGGTACATGTGTTCTAGTTTGAGCAAGACATTATTCTGAGGAGCTTGAACTTACGTTCTGAGCGGGACTTTCCTTTTGGTTTTCCTTCTTGACCATTTGTAGATTCTGCTCTGTTTGGGAATAAATAAGTTTTCACATGGAGGTTTACATGTAAATTTTGCATGGGTGTACCTTAGCACTTTTATCCAGTGACATTTCCCACAGTCGTGTTTAGGGGAGATTTAAAGAAACAAGACTGTTTGGAACTGTTTCCTCATTATTGGCCAAGAAATACGATTCACAAAAGTAAGAAGTAGTTGCTGTATTGGTACGTTGCCTCTACTTAAAATAGAGGTAACTGTTTACAAACGGACCTGCGATAAAGCTGAAAGTCCCAACTGTGGCTAAAGCCCTGAAAGTGAATAAAACTCCCTAAAAGTTGGTCAAACCACCTCATTGGATGGTGAACTCAATCAGAATAATTTCATGCCCAAGTGAAAACTATGGCTTATGCCATTAAAGCCATAACGGACATTTGATTAAAATTCAAATATGTCACTAGTGCCTGTTAATAAGGGGTTTTTTTTCTTTTTCTTTTTCTTTTTACTACTGGGCGGAAGAGAAGCAGGACTGCAGGACTGAGGCCGCTTTGGACCAGTAAGCAGAGCAGCGGGTGTGGACCTGCGCGGGCTCCCGTCAGCGGGAGGCCTGCAGTGGGGAGCTGGCGGCCTTCTAACCCCCGTGCGTGGCCTTTCCTTTGCCTTCTGGGCATCGGAGGAGGTGAACCGAGTTCTGATGGTTAGTGAGCCGCGGAGTTCAGTTAGTGGTTGTGCTCGGGAGAAGTCACATCTAATGCCCGCAAGCACATGTTGGAGTTGGGAAAGACTCGGTCTACCCCGTCTCCCTCCCTAAAGGCACAGCGCCGTGCCCTGCCCGCCCTGGGCCTCCGCTCTCAAGCACAGGCCGGCGCTGCGCCGTCTCGGGAGCGTCCGTGCCCACCCGCAGCCCCTCGGCCATTGCCTTCCTTTCCAGCGTGCTGACTCTTCCCTGTCAAGGTGGCGGGTGTTTCCCTTCCCCTCTGCGGTCTCTCGGTGGGCTGAGGAGGCGGACCACGAGTCCAGCTCAGCTACCGCACGTCCAGAAGCGGCCCGAGCCGGCGGCCCCGCCTCGCCCTTTCTGCGTGCCCGGCCCGGCGGTGCGTCTCCATAGGGTGGCTTCTGGCTGAGCCTCCGTTTCCTCCTCTGAGCAGCGATGGGCTTGACATGAAGGATTTCTCAGGGCCGCTGAAATGATACAACTCTGTGTCTATGGAAGTTGTATGTCCTGTAGGGAAATGACATCGCTCACAAACCCAGTGTCCTCAACCTCTGAGACACGGTGAGAAGCAGTCCCCTTGAGGACAATGTATGAATACATTCCGAATTCCAAGCAATTGCCTTTGAATTTAGTCTTTGGAAGATGGTTTATATAAGTCTTTTTAATGTTGTGGGGGTTTTTGTTTGTGTGTGTCTGATTTTTCTACTTTGTGTTTAGTAAAGACTCAAGATTTTCTTAAATTCAATTTATCTATAAATTAAGATTTTTGACACCACCTTCAAGAAATTATTGAGTTTATTTACTATTTACCTCTAGGATGAGGTAAAGATTTGTGTACAGATTTGTAGATGATTGATCTTATTGCTTTGGAAAAGAACTGTTTCAGGGGTGAGTACTGAAATTTGT
>PVJL010006205.1:0-95789 GCA_004026885.1 Lyroderma lyra | reverse complement strand
TGAGAGTCCAAGTCTAATGGGAAATTATTGAGGGTTTATATAATGGGAAATTATTGAGGGTTTATACTCTCTGGGTGTCAGGTGTAGATAAGTCAGCCTGCTATGACTACTAAGGCCAGCACCATCTTCATGTGTCACCAAGTCAGCACTCACTTCATGTATGAAGAATATCTAGCCACCAGCTCAAAGCTCAGGTGGAGTTAATCACTCTCTCTGTTATGTTAGCCCTTTATGCTATTCATACTTCTTTCACTTGGCACAGTACATTTTACATATTTCTGTTACTAAATTAAATGAAATAGTATGTTTGACACATAATAATTGCAAATTTTAGTTCCTCCTTTTTCTCTTGAGATATTATACAAATAGTCATTCTTAATTTTCTCTTCCCTGCTTGGCAGACTGCTGTGGATTACTTTAATTAGAAATTACCAGTAATTTCACAATCAAGGGAGTTTGCAGAGCAAGATGAATAAGGAAAAAGAGGCAGTTGAGAAATTTGGGCAGACAAAATGGGGGTGCCAGACATGGATATGAAAAACCAAGCAAAGAATCAGGGTTTTAGTGAATCAGAGGGATGAGAGCTTATAGGACTTTGAAGATAGAATGAAGAAAAGAATTATCCTTTGTGACCACCTTGGACAGGTGTACTTTACTGGTAGAAGAGCAGTTTAAGTAGTTTAATTGGTCAGAAAAAGGTGAAGAGTCTCTGAACCTTCTTCACCAATATATCCCCATGTCCTAGCCTAGGGCCAGGCACACAGGAGAAGCTCAGAGGTGCTATTGCACAATTATAAATAACATATGTTTCAGGGAGCAACAAGCTGTTAAACAGAGGTGTAATTAAGACCCTCTTGAGGCAAGGCCTGCAGAGTCTTGAGAAAATGGCTCTACCTGGCTTCACGTGGAGAATTAGAGTGGACTACTCTTGTAGCTAACTCTCATATAAACATGAACATTGTTAGAGGCAAGTGACCATGCTTGATTGTTGGGAAGCAGAGAGAAAGAAAAACAAAGGGAGAAAAATAGTTATGCTTTAATAAAAGATGTCCCTTAGTAGAGTCATGGTAAGAATTACAAAGATTGCAGAGACCTCTTTCTGAAAAGCACTAGTAATATGATTCAGATCGAATGTGATTTAAACCCTTGGAGCATTGTTTTCTGTTTTAGGCCCCCTCCATCCTTGCTACGGCATTATCATTTAAAGTTTTAACTATTGGCCTGATTCTGGTGACCACCCCTTCTTTCTGACAAAAGTCACAATCTAGTCATTTGAGTTCATAGCCAATGGCTCATTGGGTCATTTAATGAATGATTCATTAATTTCTTCCTACTTCTGATGGGGTGGAATATTTTTTAACCCATTTCCCATTTAGAAATAAAAAAGTGCAGTTCTCTGCCACATTCATTAATTTTACATAAACACACTCTGAGGCTGAAGCAAATCTGACTGGTTTTCAATGTGAAAATAAAATATAAAAACTGTTTTTGGAGGTATTTCTAAACAGAACTTATTATACAACAAGTTGTATGCACTGTAGAATTGTATGCCTGAAACCTATGTAATCCTTGCTAACAGATGTCACCCCAATAAGTCTAACAATAAAAATGAATTTATAAATAAATAAATAAATAAATAGAACTTGTCTCTAATCCTAATGTAACAGTAATATATATGATGATCAGTATTTAATCATTTTTTAATGTGGTAAATTTCAAAGTACGGAACAACACAAAGTGGAGCATGACATTCCACACAAAAATATCATGTTTTTCTCCAGATCTTCTTGACATCCTTGTTGTTCTGTGAGCAGCAAACTTTGCTGCAGAGTAGCTGGATTCTGTTTCCCTGATGTTGGTGGTTTCCATGCTCTTGGGGACATGTCCATCCCATAAACAGATGAAGAGGTGTGACATCATCAGAACTGGCAACTGGCTCTTTTTCTGTAAGTGGAGATACTACTACTACTAAAAACAAAATGTTATAAATAGAATAATATCATTTGTTTCCAAAGACTATCACTATACTAGAGCAATGTGAAAATAATAATAAGAGAGAGAGATTTCCTGGCAAACTTTGGGGGTAAGGTTAAGATTGTAATCCATGAGTTATCTCAGGGTAAACACTGCAGCTGCAAGTGCCACTGGGAAGTATTCTTGAGGCAAGTGAGAAATGAATGAAAAAGTCAAAGTTCCACAGCTCCTAAAGAGTGGTGGTTCTTAAAGTGCTTGCCAAACTCCATGATAATTTCTGAGGTTTATCAGAGAAAACTGTGGATGTAAAATTCTCACAACAAAGGAAGGCTGGAGATGAAGAATCTGCCTGTGTCTGACTCACACTGTGCAGATCCTAGGTTCAAATTGAAGCCTGTCTCCAAAAGTGATCCCCAAATAGGGGCAATTGTAAAATGAGAGTTGACAGTCCTAGTCAACCCACACCCAGATAAGGACTGATGGGATGCAGACATCGGTGACTGTGCTCGTGATTGGTGGGAGGGTCACAGGTTATGTGAGTATGAGACAGGGTGCTCTTAGGAGAAAATTTTCTGGCTTTTATTAGATATGATGCTATTGGAGTGGGTGCTGGCAACTGCAACTACTCTAGAATTTGGTGTTATGTACCTCCTCAGTAAAATGTATTTATTATCCTGTAATTATTATTCTCTTCAACTTAACACTACCGTACCACAGAGTGCACACACATGCACACACAACACACACACACATACCTACACACCAAGGTTTGCAAAAGGCAAACAAAAATCTACCACTGAGGCTGACAGCAAGCCAAGAGAGATAATCAAGACAAAGTGAAAAATAATGTCTTGGGAGCAAATAACACACTATGCTTGGGTGAACTTGCCTTATGTAGCCTTTTTTGAAATGTTTATTTTTCAGACAGGTGTTTTTTTCTCATTGCTCAATAATTTGGGGAAAGACAGGAAGAGATAAAAATGGCTTACACGGGGAGGGCACAGTGCTGGGAAATAAGGATGAATCAGTTGTGCGTAACTTCCAAACCTCAATAGAAACCACGCTCATTTTCCACCTGATATAGTCGCCAATGCTCATCAAACTAAGACATAATTCAGATACCAGAATTCACAATATATAATAATTTTCTGATTAAAGTCATGAGAAATAAATTATTTGAATATACATTTGGATCTTCTAGCTCTTCCCTGTTCATAAAATTATTTATTTCCCTTTGGTGAGTTAAAGGCATTCATTTACTTAACAGCCTTTCCTGAATCTAGTTCTATAAACATTCATTGTAAGTCTTATTTTAAAAGCTCTAGTGTTTTCCTTCCTCTAACCAAGCTATAAAATTTGGTACTGTCTTGTTTAATGCATCCTCTCATCTCATTACCATATCTTGTTCATATAAATAGTACAAATAAAAATTTATAAATAAAGGACCATTACATTTATGGCTTCAACTTATATAAGTTTTCATTTGAACATAGCTAATGAATAAGTATTAAACCTGAATATGCTATGTCTTATTGTGTTAAGAAACATAATTTCTTTTAAAACTCTATGTAGGCAATTAAATAGTTTATGTGGTAGATTCTACCTCAAATTTTAATTCTTCTGTGAAAGATAGGTAATGTAATAATTATCCACCTCTAACTCCTGGACAATAAATAACAAGTCATTTGTTCCATTAGTAGTGGTGCATTTGGCAATCATTAACTACCTTAACTTTTTTTTTCCATAAGTAGTGATAAAAGCAGTATTCTCTAAAGACCTGAGACACAAACATTTTGCCTAAGATTATGAGTGACATCAATTTTAGGATAAGCATTTAAAATATGTTAAAGATTTTAATCAAGCAAAGCTTTAGACCACAGTGCACAGGATATGAAATATCCAATTAAATCTTAGTTGGTGCACCAGCACATTTAAGGATACATAAATATTCCTATTTAGTTAACTAAAATCTGAGAAATTCAAAGTAAACAAAAACAAAAAAGTGGGACTTATATCATACAAACTCTCAGATATTATTTTCCTTTTAGTGAGTGTGGGAAAAGACAAAACATACTTAAAAAGTAAAACAGGGACTAAATTTCTTAAAAAGAAAAAATCAATTTAGCAAAACTTAGGTTGCCCCATTCCAATTGAGTAAATTCTTTTGAATGAGTCTTTATATCCCTCAACCCTTTATTATCAGTTTTAAGACTCATTCTGTGGCAAGTGACAGACCTAGGTTAAAATAACTCAAGGGAAAAGAGGAGAATTTATTGATCAAAACTATCAGTAGCACTGAACCAACAATTCATAAGAAATATACATATAATAGAACAGTTAAAATCACATTGTTTATCACATTAAGGTCTCTCTCTCTCTCTCTCTCTCTCTCTCTCTCACTCATGCTCGCTCTCTTTCACTCTCTCCATGTCTATGGAGAGAACACTGGCTCAATTATTCTCTCAATACACATGGCAGAAAATATAGATACCAACAATTCCCATGTGTAAATATCTTACTAGTACCATTATAGAGACTGACCTGTTTACTCTAGGACTAAACATAATCTTAATGTTCCCCTATACCCACACTTTGGTAAATTAACACTCTTCTGATTATTTTATTTCAACTATGCTATAAGTTTCCTATTGTGACCTTGACCAGTGTAAGCATGCAATCAAGAATCTCCGTACACTCTAGAAATAGTAATGCCATGTAAGAGGAAAAACAAATTCAACAAGAGAAAAACTTGTACCTGAGATAAGCGCAGTTAATAGAGTAAGGAAAACAGAATTTTTAAATATATCCTTGGAGACTTGTAAATACTACAATCTTTTAAAAAACTAAGTAGAGGAGACTTTTGCTTCTAGCTAATACTAATCAATTCCTTCTGACATGAATAATTAAAAACAGGACAAAATTTATGATGTTGCTATTTTTAGGCACTAGACAACAGGCAGTGCAATACTACAAACATTGAAGGAAGGGGAAGTTCATGAGAGAGCCCTATGATTACACTAGGTTTTAGCCTGGAAACAATTGCCTAAAACAGTGAGCAGCAATTCAAAGAAAATATGGAGGTTCTACCGAGCTGAAGAGGTAAAATTCGTGGTGTAGGGTAGCGGAAGCAGCTGTAATCTGAGGGCCAAGGCATTAGACAAGAAGCAGCTTGTGCTGGTGGTTTGAGGCAAGTCCTTCATTAAGAGCTGGGCTGCCAATGTACAAGGTGAGACTTTATCAGATTTACCTGGTATAAGGGTTAGAGCTAAACATTAGAGGTTTAATAGTGCTGGAAGTTGGAATCTGGTTCAGGCATAGTATAGACCAATCTTGTCCAACCCATGGCCCACTGGCCACATGAGGCCCAGGATAACTTTGACTTTGAATGCAGCACAACAACAATCCATAAACTTTCTTAAAACATTATGAGATATTTTGGTGCTTTTTTTTTTTTTTTGTAAATCCATTGTGCAGTTCTCAAGCACAAACTTAGTAGATGACAATGGAACAGAATGAAATAATTAGAGTATGTTATGTCCACAAATATCAAAGTATTATCCATAATTTGCATTATAATTGCAAAGAATTTGGCCAGAAGAAAAGAAAAACCATTATAATTAACTAATAAAACAAAGAGTGAGAGGACTCTGTTGCAATGTTGCATAAAATGAATTATGACAATTCAAATGTGTATTCTGTACTAGGCATAGTGTCGCCACACACCGTATGCTCTCACTATTTGTAGGCATCTGTGGCTTCAGTTTTACAGTGGTATGTGGCTTCCAGTGTGTTGTCTTCCAAGTGCATATAGTCAAATTGACACCATCAGATGTCATGTGTGCATGTGGCAACTTGGCGAGTAAAACATGGCAATTATCAGTAATATTTCAACCTACCTTTGTAAAGAGGTGTTTAATACTATTTGGAAGACATGTAAGTATTCTTATTTAATTTTTAAACCTTGCTTTCTATTTTCCTGTCTATTAATTTTCATAATAAAAGTAAATGTAGCTGTTTATCTATTATTATTATTTTAACTTCCAACATGGCTTCCACAATGGCTCAAAACAAAACAGACCCCCCCCAAAAAAATACAGATGAAGGAAGATTGTTCAACAAAAAGTGGACAGATGGTTACTTTTTGTTGAGGCAAAGAGTAAAGACACTCTGCTTAATTTGTAGAGAATCTGTGCCAGTTTTCAAAGACTATGATTTGAAAAGGCATTATGTGCAAAACATGCTGCCAAATTTCGTGTGTATTAAGGAATGTGTCATAAGGACAAAATAGCAGAACTAAAAAAAAAGTCTTTTTTCTTAGCAAAATTTTGTTTAAAAGATAACTCAAATAGCTAGTTTTGTAGCAGCAAAAACATCAAAATCATTTACTAATGGTGAGTTTATTAAGCAATGTATGGAAAGCGTGGCAGATATAATTTGCCTTCATAAAAATGTGGGTATTTCTAAAGTCAGTTTGTCTCATCAGACTATAGCCAGGTGAATTGAAAAAATTGGAAAATCAATCAAGTGTGGTTTGGAGAGTAAAGCTGTTCATTTTAAATTTTATGCTTTGGCATTGTACGAAAGCACCAATGCTACACATGAAGCATAACTTGCCATTTTTATCAGAGGTATCGATGACAAATATAGTGTCACTGAAGAAATGGCTTCTTTAGTGCCATTAAAAGACACAACTAAATTAAGAGATTTATACAAAGCAGCAAAAAATACATTAAAGAGATTTTTCTTTGTCCATTGTGAACTTACCTGGTATGGTTATTGATGGTGCCCCAGTGATGGTAGGTAAAAGAGAGGGACTTGTAAAATTAATAGAAGATGATGCAATTGCTGCCCAAAACTCACATTTGCCAAGGCTGTGAATTGCATAAGGGCAAAGGAATCAAATCATTGCCAATTCCAGGAATTTCTTAAAAGTATAGTTGCTAACTATGGTGACATCATTTACTTTTCAGAAGTAAGATGGCCAAGTCAAGGCAAAAACGTTGAAAAGATTTTATGATTTGTGACACAAAATCAACTCATTTATGGTATCAAAAACAAAATTTGTGCCAGAACTTGACAATGAAAACTGGCTTACAGATTTAGCAATGTTAGTAGAATTGACCACTCATTCAAACGAGTTAAACATGGGTCTTCAAAATGAAAACCACCTTATCAATACAATGTTTCAAACCATATCAGCATTCCAAATGAAACTAAAATTATGGCAAACTCAAATTAAGACAGACAATTTTATGAATTTTAACATGTTCGCTAAACATAGTCCTGTGAACAGTGAAAACTATGGGGGGCTTGCTTTTCAATTTGATACAGAAATTTGAAAACAGGTTTCAAGATTTTCGGAAAAATAATAAATAAAGATTTTCGGAAAAATAATAGTCGACATTCCTGCTAATTTTCAAATGGAATACATAGAGCTGCAATTGTTCAACTTAGAGAACAATTTGATCATGTCTCTTTACCAGACTTTTTAAGACCTATCTTCCCAGAAACAAATATCCCTCACTCCATAATCATGCCTCATTCGTGTCATCACTTTTTGGCAGCACCTACATTTGTGAGCAACTATTTTCAAGGATGAAAAACATGAAGAGTAAAACAAGAACCAAAATATCTGATAAGTACCTTGAGAACTCACTGAGAATTGCAACTGCTTGCATCAAACCAGATCATGATACATTTGTTTCTCAAAAACAATGTCGAAAATCCCACTAGTTTTATGTTCAACCTTTTCTTTTACTTGTATAATAAAAAATATCAAAATATTAATGAAGTTTTATTACTTAGATATGTACATTTTCTATATCAGTGATTGAAAACTTGGAAGCTGCTCAATGATTTTAAAGGAGCCTCACATAATATTATTCGAGGACTTTTTTGCTTATCTGTCATGGCAGATATCATGAAAATTATGCATGGACCCTTTTGTTGGTTCATCAGCTATTGTTAGTGTTGGTGTAATTTATATGTGGCTCAAGGCAATTCTTCTTCTTGCAATGTGACCCCGGGAAGCCAAAAGATTGAACACCTCAGGTGTCCTTTGAAACACTGGAGTATCCTTGAGAATTCAGTTGAGAAATTATAAGGTTTAGTACAGACTATTCTAGACCTGCTCAATAAAACCAAAAACCAAACCTTGACAAAAACCTAAGGGAATATACAATTTGGAAGAATTTGAATCCTGACAAGTTGGAGTGTTTTGATAATTACCTTATGCTTTGCCAGATCCAAATTCACCAAGTGAAAACCATATTTACATAAGTTTAAGGTGTTTAATGAATAACTAAACTTCTTGTTTCTCAGTGTCTTGAGAAAAAATATATCAGAATCTATATTCTCTAAAATATCTAGTATAAAATAATAAATCATATTACATGCAAAGAAATAGGAAAATGTGGTAGTGTCACAAGAAAGCAGTCAATAGAAACCAGTTTTGGGATCATCTTTAAAAAGATGTTAAAGAAACTATTATAAACGTCTTCTGAGAATTTAAAAAAAAAAGATGTGCAAAGAATTAAAGGAAAATGTATAGAGTTAACTGAAAATCATCCTGAGTAAAAAACTAGAAATTTAAAATAATGAAATAAAAAGACCAAATAAAAATTTTAGAACCAAAAAGTAAGTGAAAGTTAAATAAAAACCACTGAAAGGGCAAATCAACAGAGAGGAAATTATTGAAGATGGTCTCAGAAAATTTGATGATAGATCAAAAGAAGCTATGTAATATGAAGAACAGCAAGAATATTGAAGAAAATTAAAGAGAGAAAAGGTGACCTGTGGGTTGACAGAAACATGGCAGTAACATGTGTATCATTTGAGTCGTAGAAGTAGAAGAGATTATAAATTTAGCAAGAAAGTATTTGAGGAAATAATGACTTTTTCCTAATTTTGATTAAAAAAACATTGATTAATGCACCCATAAGATCAGGAAGCTACAAAAAAGATAAATACAAAGAAAACATCTAAGTACATTATAGTCAAATAACATTACAAAAAATGAAAAGGTGGGTAAATGGAATTTACAAATTTATTACATTTATTAAGTAGGATATGGGAAGTAGGAAGTATCAAATATGAAGTGAAAAGTGGGAAGTCATTCAATTTTAACTTTATATAGACTTTGATTAGTTAAGTTGCATATTGTTAGACTTTGAGCAACACCAACTACAAAAAAGATGTATAGCTAAAAAAAGTAGAAATAGGAATAGATAAAATAAAATTTAATACTAAAAATATTGAATCAATCTCAAAGAAGGCAGGAAAAGAATAAAGAGAAAAAATTAAAAGCAAAAAAGACAAATGGGGAAGAAATAGCAAATTCATAGACATAAGACCAACCACATTAATAAGTATTACATTAAATGTAAATTAATTGAACACTACAAATAAGAGACAGATGTCAATCTGGATAAAAAACAAGACTCAAATTAATAGTGTCTTTGAATAATGGACTTTATATAAAAAGACAGACTGAAATTTAAATAAAAGGAAGAAAGTGTATTATGAAAACACTAAATTTAAGAAAGCTGACATGGCTATAATAAGAAAAATTTGATGAATGATGAGGGTAGTTACATCTAGCAACATATGGTCTATCTTTGAGGATGTTTCATGTGCACTAGAAAAAAATTATATAGTATTTTGTTGTCAGACGACATGTCCTGTAAATGTCAATTATGCCCAATTGTAATGTATTGTTTAAAGCTGTTATTTTCTTATTAACTTTCTGTTCAGATGATCTGTCATGGCTGTTAAGGGGTTTTTTATTTCCTCTAATATAATTGTGTTTTTCAACTTTTTCCATTAGATCTGTTAGTAGTTACTTTGTAAATTTTGGTGGTTTCTGATTGGGGGCATATATATTAATGAGTGTCATGTCTTCTTGCTGTTGCATTGTCTCTTTTACCATTATAAAACGTCCATCTCTGTCCCTTGTTACCCTTTTTATCCTGACATCTCTTTCACCAGATATCAGTATAGCAACTCCTGCTTTTCTCTGGGTGCCATTTGCTTAGAATATTGTTTTCCATCCTTTCACTCTAAGTCTGTGTTTGTCCTTATGGCTGAGGTGTGTCTCTAGGAGACAGCATATGAATAGGTTTTGTTTTTAAATCTAGTTAGCTACTCTGTGCCTTTTTATTGGTGAGTTCAGTCCCTGTGCATTTAGGGTGATGATTAATACATAAGGATTTCCTATGGCCATTACTTCCTCCCTCTCCCATTATATATTTATTTATTTTGTTGTTGTTGTCTCAACTATTCCGTGTATTTTGACTTTTTGTTTCAGGTCAAATAGCCTTCTTCAGTATTTCTTGAAATGCCAGTCTTATGCTAAAGAAATCCCTTAGCCTCTGTATGTCTGAAAACATCTTTATTTCTCCTTCATATCTAAAGGATAACTTTGTTAGAGGAATTATTTTTGGCTGGTAATTTCTTTCAATATTTTGAATATTTGATTGCACTCCCTCCTGGCTTGTTGAATTTCTGCTGAGAAGTCTGATGATAGCCTGATGGATTTCCCTTCAAAGGTTATAGATTCTTTTTCCTTGGCTGCCTTAAGAATTTTTTGTCTTTAATGTTTGATATCTTCAGTATAATGTGCCTTGGAGAAGATCTTCTGGAATCTAGGTAGCTGGAGGATCTGTTTTCTTTTTGAATTTCAGATTCCAGATCTCCCCATAGGTTTGGAAAGTTCTCGTCTATCTGTTTGAGTAAGCTCTCTGTAGAATTCTGTTCTGCCCCATCTGTTATTCCTGTTATTCTAATGTTCTTTCTAATAGAGTCAGATAATTTTTATAGAGTTCTTTTATTTCTTTTGACTCTGAAGTTTCTTATTACTTTTGTGTAGTTTCCATGTTCCAATCTTTGACATCATTAGTTCTTTCTTCCATCTGGTTGGCCCTGTTTTCTGTAATAGTTAGTTCATTTTTCAGTTCGTTTATTGCATTGTTTATCTCTTGAATTTCTATTTGATTCTTCTTTATATTTTCTTTAGATTTTCTTTCTGGTTACTCAGCCAATATGTTTTCAGCTCTCTGAGTGTCTAAGAACTTCAGTCTTGAATTCTGTGTCACCTAGAATATATATTTCCAGATCTATAAGCTTCTTTTCTGGGGATTTTTCATTTTCTTTCTGAGCATCTTTGAATGCTAAGGTATTCATTGTATTTGATGTTTTTCCTGGGCATTAGGACTTCTTTCCTGGCAGATATAGAGAGGTCTTACTTTCTCTTACCAGTTGGTGTCATAACATCTTACATCACTTTCTCTTGGTTATTCAATTTCGTATCTCTGGAAGCTTTCCTGTAAGGTGAGCCTCTCTTCTTTTGATCCAGTCAACTTGGTCTTGATGTGCCTCCCCTTTTGGAAAATATGATGTGTGATGGTGTGCTATGTCTCAGAAATCAGTGCAGGGAAAAGCATCTGTGCTTGTGTTTTGGAGTTTCCCTGAGCCCTATTTCCAGTTTCAATGGGTGAGGAGTTTGTTTGAAAGGGTGCAGGTTTGTTTGCCTTTTTTTTTAACTTGCTATAAAGCAGACACTAGGTAGAATTCAGGGTGTGAGCTTTGGAATAGGTGTAAGGTATCAGTTCCCAAGTGGTGGTACACGTACCTCCCAGCGGTATGTGCTAGGTCATTCAGGAGTGTGTGAAAAGTAATTAGTAATGGTGGAAAAAAACAAGTAAAAAAAGCAAAACCTTAGTTATGAAACAATAAATGTTAAGTTTGGATCACCATTAATGGAAACATTTCAAAATTAGATTACATTAGGAAATGATGATTGCTGAGGCTGTGGCTATGAACCCTTCCCCCTAACCGATCTTCTACCAATCATATGCACAGTTTCAGAGCAATCCATTTGTGACATTTCTAGAAGTTCCCCAAACATATAAATATATTTGTAGCCAGACTGATCACTTTAGTTATTGGTTGAGTAAAAGTAAGTGCATTTTATTTAATCATGATTCTTTTCAATAGTTTTTTTTATTTAATGTTTAAATACTTGATCACCATGATCCATATTTAACTGTGTTACAAATATTGCAAAATTAAATTTGTGCTTTGTCCTTTTAATGTAGTAATTTTTCTTTCTTATTACTTCATTTCCACTGTTTTACATTAAGTTAGGCACTGAACAAATGTGTCAGTATTTAAAAACAGTTGTTTTAAAAATAAGGGTTACAATTTATAGAAATGGATTTAAAAGAGGTACACAAGAGGAGAAAGGTTAGAAATCACTGAGTTAGGGAAAGCAGTCAGGTTGTGTCTCTGGTTTCTGCCTGGAGGTGAGGGTGGTGTGGTCTATGGCTGCTTTGTTTCTTGCAGCTGCTCCCCTGGTAACTGACTCTGCTTTAACACAAGGCTGTTGCAGGCCAGGCCAGGCTTGGGCTGCGCCATGTGTTGGGGGAACTTCACGCCACCATCTCAGCCTTTCTTTTTTCTCCTAAGCCAGTCTTTTACCCAGAACTGTGTTTTATTCTGGTTAGCATTTCCACAGCAGCCAGCTCTCAGTTTCAAACTCTCCCAGAGCCTATTTGTGGTCATGGTGCCATGCTGCAACTGGGGCCCTAACCCCAGGGCAGCTCTCAGATCCTTTGTTCAGCCTCTAACCCACCCCAGGGCATGTTGCCCCAAATGGGGACCTACTGTGCTGCCATTCTATGGTGGTTTCAACTCTCCCATCATCTCACAGGGTTTCAGCTACCCATTCCTGTTGCCTCCAACCCACCTGGATCGTACTGCTCTTTGGCCATTGTCCTCTGGCTGCCACCTCACTTCTTCTGCCAGCCCTGGGTCATGTTCTGCAACCCCCATTTCTGTTTTGCTCCCTCCCCTCTTCTCCCATTTGCCACTCTTTCTCTGACCTTCAAGTGTTTTCTTGTGATGTGTGGATCTCTCAGCTGAGACTGCCACTCAGGGTTTCCCCCATTGGATCTCAGTTGTTCAATGTATTTTCCCACAGAGGTTTCAAGTATCTCCTCTTTTGCCACCACCTTCAGTCCCCCTTAAGGAGAATAAATAGACAAGCAATAAATTTGAGAAAATATTTTCAAGACACATCTCATAAAATAGTATTATATAAAATATGCAAAAATCTCTTACAAATCAATAATAAGTATATAAACCACTTGGTTGAAAATAGGCCAAAGACCTTAACAGGTATTTGCCCAAAAAATATATGATGGCAAATAAACACATAAAAAGATGCTCCACATCATATGTGTTCAGGGAAGTGCAATTTAAAACAACATTGAGATACCACTATGCATCTATTATAATGGCCCCAATTCAGAACAGCGACAACACCAAATACTGGCCAGACTTTTGAGCAATAAGAATACTTACTCACTGCTGGTGGGAATGCAAAACAGTACAGACACTTTGGAAGGCAATTTGGCAGTTTCTTATAAAACTAAATATATTCATGCCATATGATCCAGATATCACACCACTTGGTGTTTACTTAACAGAGTTGAAAACCTATGGCCATACAGAAACCTACACACTGATGTTTATAGCAGCTTTATTCAAAATTGTCCAAAACTTAGAAGCAACCAAGACGTTCTTCAGTAGGTGAATGAATAAACAAACTGTGGTACATCCAGACAATGAAATATTATTTAGCACTAAAAAGAAATAAACTATCAAACCAGGAAAAAAACATGAAAGAAGCTTAAATGCATATTACTAAGTGAAAGAAGTCAATGTCTATTAAATGCTATAAAAGACAAAACAATGGTGGTAAGAAAAAGATGAGTGGTTGTCAGGAGTTGGAGTTGGAGGTGGTAAAAGAGAGGTGAACAGGTGGAACACAGGATTTTAGGGCAGTGAAACTACTCTGTGTGATACTATAATTGTGAACACATCATTACATATTTGTTTAAATCCATAGAAAGGGTACCAAGAGTGATGCTTAATGTAAACCATAAACTTTGGGTTATAATACATCATCAATTGTGACAAATGTACCACTTTTGTGAGGATGTTGATAAGGGGAGAGGGTATGCATGTATGGGGGCAGAACGTATATGGGAAATCTCTGTACTTTTCACTCAATTTTGTTGTGAATCTAAAACTGCTCAAAGAAAAAAAAAACACCTTTTTTAAAATTAAATTTATTGCTATTTTTTTAAAGCTCTGAAGTTAGGTAAGACTTTCTTCCCTTGATTTTGTGTCGAGGCTGCTCCAAATAAATAACATATCTTAAAAGTTGTGAGATGCTGTTCAATTTAAGTCCACTGAAAGTAATTTACAGAGAGAATAGTTAACATTAAATTATTTGAACAAACTTGTACAATGTTAACTCCTCGGAAAAATAATATCTTCATATGAGGTATCTCAAGAGAAGTTGTACAAATATGTCATATGTATATCAAGTAATCATTTACAAACATGGAGCCTTCCTCATCATCATCACTATTAATTGACAAAATATTAATCTAGCACTTCCCTGTATGTAGAACAGAGGCCTATGCACCTTTGAAGTTTTTCTATTAATATTTCATTTATTCAACAAATACTAGGTGCTCCTTACTGAAATAACAGTAGTTTTAGCTATCTCTTTAGTCACTGTACAGTAATTCTTTGAAAACTGACAATAAAGTGTGTGTGTGTGTGTGTGTGTGTGTGTGTGTGTGTTCCAAGGTGAAGCTTGGATCAGATTGAGGAAGGTGGGAGCAAGATAAGGTCAGTGTTGGGATGAGGCATAAATCTTTGCCACTAGCAAGGTCATTCTTTCTTCTCTTCTTTACTTCTTACTATCCACTCACTCTAAGGCAGGCATATCCAGCCTGCAACCCAGGACAGCTTTTGATGCAGCCCACCACAAATTCTTAAAACATTATGAGACTTTTTTGCAACCATTTTCAGCTATTATTAGTGTTAGTGTATTTTATGTGTGGCCCAAGACAATTCTTCTTTCAATGTGGCCCAGAGAAGCCAAAACGTTGGACACCACTTCTCTAAGGCATTCTTTACTTACTTTCAGTTTTATTTTACCCTAAAAGGTAGGTGACTGCCCAGTTAACATTGCTACCATTGACAGCTGAGTGATTCTTTTGCTCTGGAAAAAAAAAGTCATCAATCCAACAGCCTAAAGAAATACCCAAGGATGGGAACCACTTTCCCAAGGTGAAATTTCCAGAGAACCTTCAACATCACGTTTTAAGTATGCTTTCCCAACACATTAACATGATCCACAAAACAGACTTTTAAGCAGCATCTATGCTGTTCTTAGACTCTGCCTTAACTAGCCCAGAATCCACTGTGGCAATAACCACTTTGCTGAAAACACTCAGTTCCTCAAGGATTCACCCACCTTTGGATCCTCTGATCACTGACTTCTAAATAATGATTCCGCCATCATTTCTTTTTCACTTATATTTTCTGAAACATATATCTGTCCTTGACCCTCTTCAAATGTAAAAGGCTTCTCTTTCTTACTACCTTATAGGATATAAAGCATTCCATGAGGAGGGAGGTGTGGGCTACTATACATGGTCATTATGGCTAAACTAAAAGTCAGGAGACAGAGCCCATCTCCTCAAACTTGGACTTTTGGGAGTACATGATATATCTATTTCTCAACAATATCTCCAGGGGACTGGTCATCTTTCAGAAGCCAAAGGAAGCCATCAGTAAGAGCTGAACTAACTTCTCTCTGTCTCTCTCTCTCTCTCTCTCTCTCAACACAAGCCCTGAATTAGCCAAAACCCATGCATGCCCCTAGCACAGTACAGAAAAAAGACATCGCTATTATTAGAGAAATATTTATTGGGATTTCTGAGATTTTGGTCACCCTAGTCAAGGCAGCTCTACTTTTATCTGGGCCTCCACTTTGTGCTGATGATATGGGGTTGTGATTTTCACTGAAAATTTTCTTGCTTTTTTCATTGTTTTCCAGGATAAAAGCATTGAAAAATGTGTCCTTTTTTTTCTCTGAAAGGTCTTTTAGGAGGAAACTCTCCTTTCTGTGATAGGGTCTGGTCCCAATCATTTCCTTTAATGCCATTTCCTCCTAGGATATTTCCAATGCTGTATGTCCTCCACCAAGCACTTCTGATTTTGGGGCTTGAGGGCTCACTGTCTTTTTAAATTTTTGTGGGAAAATCTTATCCTGACACCACCTTAAGACATGCTTAGGGATCATAACTTCTGCTACTGCTCCATACTGACTCCTCTGTCCTCCAAATGGACAGGCCACACCTGGGAAGATCCTATGTCCACACAGAAGACACCTTGAGCATGAGTCAGGGAGGCTTTGTAAGTCAAGATCTCTGTGACATGGGACATGTCATTGGGTTAGCCTGGGGCCTGGCTACACTCCCTATTCTCCAATTTAGACTTTAACTCAGGAAAGAGTTTTTCTTTAAGGCTTAATAATTTACGATCTTAGTGAACTGCTATTTTTTTCTGGTGACTTCAGTGGTCACAGTAGTTTCTCCTTTACTCCAATTTACATTTATCTTTTGGGAGATTCCCAGTACACTGGTTGTCAGGATGTCACTAGTTTTGATTGAAGAGCATTGAGCTGCTTAGCCTTTAAAATCTCGTCAAGACAAGCACGGAAATAAGTTCTGACTTGCTCTCCATCCTTTTGTTCTATTCTATTTCTACTTTGTCACTGGAACTTACACTCATTCTTTGGCTCATGTCTGGCAAGAAAAGCTTCCTTTGGGGCTTTGTGGGTAATGTATTAAGTACCATAGTCTATTTCTGACTTGCTTTGACTATGATGTTGTATGTGACAGGCAGAAGAGTCTGTCTGGCATCCTTACTCTCTGAACACCCTCTTCAAGCCCAGGGTAGATATCAGAGAATGATTATCTCAGGAGGCCCTGTCCTTCCTTGCCGACATGCAAGATGGCAGGGAGAGGACAACCCAGGATGAAGGCTGAATTTGTTGTTTCTACTTTCTCTCCATAAGACATATAGAGCATTCTCTAGGGGCATGGAGCCCTCAGATTTGGAATTTATCAAAGAAACTTGTCAGATTAGGGAAGGAAGGCTGGAATGAAATTATCAATATTTCAATTTAAAGATCTCTATGGATTCAAGATCCTTGGAGGGAAGGCCCTACAACAGCCTTGTACAAAACTTTTTAATATGGGCTTCCAGCATCTGTTGTGCACTGGACCCAATTAAGGAAAGCTCCTGGGAGGTGATCAAGTAGTAGTCCCCGCCCACTGGTGGTGGTGAGGTAGACAGCATTGGTGGTAGCTGACAACAAGCAAATAAATCAGTGAGATTCATCATCTGGGACAAATCTGGTAAGGGGTTGATGAAGTATAATCACCCAAAGTTAAGAAAAATGGTATTCACAGTCAAAGGAACCTCTGGTTGGAGAAGAGGATCTGCTCATGGTGTATTATGTGGTGGGAGGCCAAGAGATTGGGGTGGGCAATGGTCTGCTGGGAATTCAGATTTCAAGGGAAGAAAAAGCTCTAGTGACAAAGAGTGACCCAGTGGTGAGGGTAAAAGAAAGTCAGAGAAGGGGGTCATTGGATTGGAAGAGAGAATTGGGAGTTGTGATGGGAAAAAGCTCAGGCCAAGGGGCTGGTATTAAATCTTCTGGTAGTACCATTTAGAAGGTGAGGGACAGAGAGAACAATGAATCAGTAACAGAATCTTTGGAAGCCAAAAAAAAGACACAAAGGGAGTAGCATCTTCCAGGGTCTTAGGGAACAATAGACAGTTGACCTCAGCACACCTCACCGAAGTCTGGACATAACAGTTGACAAAAGTGCATGGTATCATGATTCTAGCCCTGGGGGCTACAAGAGACAGGAGGCACAGAGCTGTAGCCAAGACCAGAACAAAGAAAAGAGGATTTAATAGCCCTGTGAGAGGTGGAACCACCAAAGGCCTGCTACCCTTCACATTGTATACTCAACAGCCCTCACCCCAGGTCTTCATTCACATCCCTGTTCCTATGGCTACTCCATTCCATGACTATGGAAGACTGCATGGACTCCCTGGAATTGCATGGAACATGTTATAGAAGTATCAGAAAAGAGGGAGAAAGGCTAGTCACTATTTCAGGAAAGAAATCAGCCTCTTTTTCTCCTTTTTTTCCCTTTGGGAATATTCCTAACCTGAGGAACCAAGACAGAGAGTTATATGCAATGAAGGTAGAAACACCGGTATTATACAGGAGTCCCTTTACAGGAGACCACTGTGATATTAGACTATGAAAACCCCAAGAATCAGTACATAAGGTCAAATGGTCAATGATAATATTAACAAGACTCCTACATGTCTGTTGCTTCATTTGTAAAGTACTTTCACATATATTATCTTATTTGATGTTCAAAACCACTAACAGGTTAGTGGTTACATCAGAGAGGAATCTGATCATCCAAGGAGTCAAAGTACTTTTCAAAGATTCAGGAAACAGAATGTATGACTCATGACATCTTTTGGGCAACATCTATTGCTCAAGTCCATCACTAGTCCTGACCAAGTATGGCAGAGCAGGGGACCAGAAAATTGTCTCAGGGTCTGACTGCCCTCCCATGAATCTCTCCTATGAGGGCTCTGTTTTCTCAGAGGAACTGTATTTATCAACTAATATCCTCAGAGATCATACATCTGGAACATCATGGAAAAAACAGAAAGTGTCACCAAGGGAGAGTTCAGATGGAATAGACTGAACCCTCCTTTTCAGTGCCCCACCTTTCTTTTGCCTCTTGTCTCTGCTCTGATGCTGAGAAAAAGAAGAGAATCATTTCATTTCTCTTCATAGAAAACTCAGACTTTCATGACCCCAAAATAATATGACTCTATTTTAATTCCTAGAAATTTGTGTCCCTTCCTTTTACTGATTTTATTAGGTTTTCAATTTTCACTTCTTTGAAAAACTCAGAGGATTTTATCTCTGAGGTCCACATTTGGTATTCTTAGAAGTCCTCTGTTCAAGGAGGACATAGAATCTGAGGCCCATACTTGCACCTGTACTCCCTTAGATAGGACCCTGCAAGCTGACACAGAGCTCAGGCTTCAGCCTCTGCTCAGGAGCTCTCAGAGGCTCAGTGCTCTTCTGCTGATCAGCCAAACATAATGGAAGGTTCAGTGGAGTGAGGCCTGACATGGGAATATGACCCGTGACGGAGTGCTGGGGAACTCTGTTCTCCTGCAGAGATCCCAAACTCTCTCCATACACAGTACAGGGCTGGGAAATTACTATTTGATCCTGGAATCCTCCATCATACCCAGATGGTCTGTGAGCTTCCAAGAACACTGCTCCAGCTGAACCCTTAACCCTGCCAGGCCTATTCTCCTAGGAGGACGTTCTGTCTTCTCCTCAGACTCCCCACCTCAGGTGTTACCCTGATCCAACCATATTCATGTTAAAGGTAGGACTAGAAGTGGAAACAACACTAAAGCAAATCTGACAGGGTTCACTCAGGGTTCCTTACCTTTGAGATGTTTTCATTTTTACAGATGGATGGTGGAGATGGAATCCCCACCACATAGCGCAGGAACAGAAGGAGCAACCACAACCCACACAGGCAGGGTGGGTTACCTTTAAGGATATTGAGCAGAAGCTCAGACAAGTTTCAATAAGGCTATTCAGAAATGAGAACACACTCCATAGTGAGAATTTCATTATCTGAATCACTAAGCTGCCAGAGGCAACTGAGCTCTGAGAGTGCAGACTCTTGACTTTATTGCCAGGCCTGCATCACAGAATATTGATGAGTCACAAAGGGTTATGACATAGACTCTCCCCCATCCACCAGCCCAGGAGATCTCTCCACCATCCTGAGCCTCTGGGTACCCTCTGCCTTACCCTGCCTCCTTATTTTCCAATCCACCATTCATTATATTATATATTTACCTTAATGAAATATTGTTTGTTTCACCTGTAACCCAGATATTACTTGGGTCCCCCTTTACTGTTTGGAGACCTTGACTTGGGGCTTACCATGTCTGATACCTCGAAAGTCTGACATACTGCCTGGTATATTTGCTTATACCAAGACATTTACACTCAGGATCAGTATGTCCTCAAATCCATTTTTCCTATAGAATGTTTTGCCTTACACGAACCTAGATATAGAATGTAAAGTTTTTTTATACTTAGTTGTCTGAATGTTGAATAGCAAATTTTAGTTTTTTGTTTCAGTTAACCTTTACTTTTTTTAATCTGTGAGGATGACTCAAATAATTAAAATGAATAATTCATTATTCAAGATCTACAAAACAAATCAGTATAAATAAATGTAAATAATTAAAACTTAAAATAATGATGGGGGTAAGTCTGTACTACTTATTTCTCTGAAGTTAGTGAAGATTAAACTGCATAAAGACTTTTGGGACATGCCCCCTGCACACACACACACACACACACAAACACATTTTTTGACAAAAAAATCCAGGATATTGAAAATAAAGTATCTTCTCTTTTTATTTCATTTTTAATTTATTTTTTAATGTTTTGACCTTACTTTTTACTATCTCTAAAATGAAGAGAACCCCTGGCACCTATATCAACTTCTTAATAGCTGTACAAATCCCTGTCTTTGTCACTTCAGGCTGCTATAATAAAAATACCATAGACCAAAGGGCTTCAACACTAAGCAATTATTTCATACAGTTGTAGAGGATGGAAAGTCCAAGATCAAGGCATCAGCAGATTGAGTGTTTAGTGAGGCCCACTTGCAGGTTCATAGACAGCTGTTTTCTCCTCACCACCTTACATGGTAACAAAAAGAGGATGAGAGAGTTTTCTGGGGTCTCTTTTCAAAGGACACTAATACCATTTGTCAGGACTCCACTCTCATGACCTAATAACTTCCCAAAGGCCCCATCTCCTAATAACATCACACTGGACATCAGATTTCATATGAATTTGGGGGGAGGGGGACACAAAAATTCAGTCAAAGGTTGACATAGGTTACATTGTGCTAAGCTGTGGGTCGCCTTAGTTCTTTAGTGGCAGAATAGGACATAGGAGTGTCAAAGCCTTAGGACAGATCTAGTCTTGAGCATAGGCACCTAATTGTTCTTGTGGGCCCTGTAAATACCAGAGGGTGCCAAAAAGTATACACACATTTTAAGAGATGTTATCTATGTATTACATTCTGAAGTTGAATTGAATTATAGTAGCAGTGTGTAATGTGATATTCACAACAAAATGGATGGACCTGGAGATCATCATGCTAAGTGAAATAAGACAGATAGAAAAAGCCAAAAACTGCATAACTTCACTCATAAAACTGAAAGTAACAAAGAAAAAATGAACAAACAAAAACCCATGGACACAATCAATAGTTTAATGTTTATTTGGGGATAAGTGGGAAGGGTATGGGAAAAGGGGGAAGGGATGGGAAAGGAGGGAGGGGAAGCTAAATATAAGGTGATGGAAAGAAATCACACTGAGTGATGTACTTATTATACAACAAGTTGACAATGCACTGTAGAATTGTACACCTGGAACCTATGTAATTCTTGCTAACAAATGTCACCACAATAAGTTTAACAATAGAAAAAATTTAAAAAAAAAAAAAAGATGGTGATAATCAAATAAATGCTAGGTAACATCACCATGTGACAGGCAGGACAGTCAAAGAACATGGCGGAAGCACGGTTGTTGTTGGGGGCGCACAAGACCATTTTGAAGTGGTATTTAAAATTCGAGAACATTATTTCAGTGTCCCCCACATTCGCCTGACTTAACACCACCTGACTTCTATCTATGGGGTAACTTAAAGGATTTGGTGTACCATAGAAAACTGGCTACACTGGCAGTACTTTGGGAAAACATGGAAACAGCATGTGCAGTGATACAATAGACACTTTGGTCAGCATTGCTCAAGCAGTAATTTGCCATAATCAGAAGTGTCTGGATGCTGATGGTAACCACCTTTAGCACCTCTTGTAATTGCAGAAGTCAAACATGACTTGTATTCATCTTTAGTTATCAGTATATATGAGTATTATAATTTTTTTTAATGTGGGTAGCTCCCTGACCAGGAATCTAACCCAGGCCACAGCGTTGACAGCACTGAAGCCTTAGACACTGCACCCCCAGGGAACTCCTGAGTATTATAATTTTAACATAGTTTTTTTCCTTTCTTAAAATGAGTATACCTTTTTTGGAACCCTCTGTGTAATCTTTCCCTAAGAGACCTGCATACAACTATAACAAAGTGATAGGAATCATATGAGAAGTAGGAATAAGAACACAATGCAAACACGAAAAAGGAGCAAAGAAGATAGAGGGGCCACGAAGAACTTCAGAGTTTGTGCCACTGTGATGGGCCTTTTGATGTTGTTGTTCCCTTTCTCTTCTCCTTCCTCCTTCTCATCCTCCTCTTTTTCTTCCTTTAGACTTTATTTTTTAGAGCACTTTACCTTTGCAAAAAATTAAGCAGGAAGTACACAGTTCCCTTATGATCCCAGATTCCCCACACACACACACACACACCCACACACCCACACCCTTCCTCACTACCGCCATCCAGCATGAGTCTGGGACATTTTAAGAATCCATGAACCTATACAGACACATCATTATCACTCAAAGTTCATCATTTACATTACTGCTCACTCTTTGTATTGTACATTCTCCGGGTTTAGACAAATGTATGATTACACATGTCCCCTGTTATATCACACAGAGTGGGCTCACTGCCCTGAAAGTCCTCTGTTTTAGTGGCTATTCATCCCATCTTACCCCTTAACTCTGGGCAATCACTGATTTTTGTACTGTCTCCAGAGCTGTAGCCTTTCAGATTGGAGTTTTTCACTTAGTAATATGCATTTATAGTTTCTCCATGTCTTTTAATGGCTTAGTAGCCCATTTCCTTTCAGTGCTGAATAATATTCTTTTTTAAGTGGTGAAACAAAGAGATAGTTTATTGGGGAAAAAGTATACTCCAAAGAGGTAGGAGTGGGCTTGAGCAAAGAAAGTGGCTCAGGAGACTGAATAATATTTTATTATCTGGATGATGTGGGCCAAACAGAGTAACCATCCCCCCACTTCACTAAAAACTCCTATTCTAGTTCTTTGGCTCTCAGTTTCACTTTTTAGGCCAAAGCTTTTCAACTTACTAACTGGGTCTGGGTTTCCTTATCTAGGGGCCTTTGCAATGCAGAAGTCACCTGGCAAGGTTTCCAGCCCATCTCGACCAAAGGAGTCAACTTTGGAGGATCCCGAGACCCCTTCCCCTTTAGATCAGACAGGGTGAGAGCTCCATGGATCCCCAATAGGTAGGGACAACAACCATTTTCAGCAGGAAGCAGATACAGAAGATGAGACCTCCACCCCCTCAGCTTCCCATGGAGATTTGTGGGGATCACATCTCTCAAAAGGAAGTGAGGAAGGCAGATAGAATAGGGAAATCTCGACCTCCCCCATGAGACTGCCTGCTGGAATTGTTATGCCTAGATACCACCCTTTCACATGTAATCCCTGTCCCAGACTAAGAGGAAGCTCCAGACAAAGACGGGGAAGTCAGAGGGCCCAAGTAGCCCACCAGTTTGGGCCAGTTCCTAGCGCCTGCGCAGTGAGAGTTACCTGGGCCTCATTATACCATCATTGTAATATCATACATATGCCCGGAAGTTCATTAATATCATAACAGACTGAACTCTGGGAAAGGGCATGCGCAGTCAGAAGGCGTTATGAAATAGATCTCTTGTCAATCAAACTTGTCAATCAAGAGACCCCACTCCCAGAGGTGTCTCCCCTGAAGACAGAATAAAAGCCCCAAAGCCTCATTCATCGGGGCTCCTGAGCCATTTTCCTGCTCGAGCCCACTCCTACCTCTTTGGAGTGTACTTTCCCCTCAATAAACTATCTCTTTGTTTCACCTCTTTACTTTTGTGTGTGGCTCGTTCAATTCCTTGCTCGAGATACCAAGAACCTGGACATCGTGTCGACAAGGACACCCCATTTTCCGGTAACATGGATGTGCCACAGTTGTTTTATTAATTCACCCTGGACATTTTGGTTGCTTCCAAGTTTTAGCAACTGTGAATGAAGCTCCTATGAACTTTATTTAAAAAATAGTTTGTTGAGATATAATTACCATACCATACTATTCACATATTAAAAGTGTACAAGTCAAGAGCTTTCAGTATGTTCACACTCTTGTGCCTTCATCACCACAATCAATTTTAGAATATGTTCAACAGTCAGAAGGAATCTCTGTACCTTTAGCCTCCACACTTTCATCGTATTTCCTTCAGCCCTAAGGTACAACTTATCTACTTTCTCTGTAGATTGGTGAATTCCGAACATTTTACACAAATGAAATCATACAAAATGTGGTTTTTTTCTATCTGGCCTCTTTCACTTAGCATGTTTCCAAGGTTTGTTTCTATTGTAGCATATGTGAGTACTTCATTTCTTTTTATGGTAAATAATGTTCCATTATATGGAGATACCACATTTTGTTTATACAGTGATCACTTGATGAACATTTGGGTGTTTCCACACTTTAGCTATTATAAATAAACCTGCTATGAAGATGTGTGTACACGTTTCGGTGCAGATAGAATGTTTTCATTCCTTGCTTATTCATTTTGCAATTATAAAGGCACACTTATTAATTTACCCGTTTTTAACCAATAATTTATGTTAAATTAGAAGGTTTATGTAAATAAAATTGAAATATTAAAGGAAACCAAAATTTTGCCACTCTGAAGCTGCTTTTGGGGATATTGATTTTAAGCCATTTGTTAAGAAAAAAATCAATTCAGAAGTAAGCTTTTGCCTTCCCTCCTTTCCTGCCTAAGAGATTTGAACAGAGAAAACTGCTTTAGGAAGGAAATCTTAGAATGCCAACTTAGTCTAATGTGAATTCAGTGTGGTAAACAAGAGGACGTCAGGCAGGCACCTGTTAGCTAGATACCCCATGTATCCCATTGTTTCTGAGTCATTCATCAAGATTTGTCCTGCCAGGTATGTTCCACTCTTCTTCAAGTACCTGTGAATCACCCATTCTCACTTCTGAAATGTAATACCTCCTGCCCCCTCCTTTATCCTTTTTCTATACAATTCTTATATACCTAATGTTGCCTCACTGTCTTTAGATTTGTCATGCCTGTGTGAATTCTCCTTGCACATGTATTAACATTTTTATTTTCTCCTATTAGTTGGTCTCTTAATTTGATTATTAACTCAGCTAGAAGAACTTAGAAGATCAGAGGAAAAGTATTAATTTTCCTAGTTCCTACAATATATAAATTCTAAAACACAAATTTATCTGCCATGAAAAATTATCTATGCAGACTGTGATGGTTAATTTTAATGTGACAGCTTGGCTAGGCTATGGTGCCCCATTGTTTGGTCAAACACCAGTGCTGAAGTTAGTGTTTTTTAGATGTGATTACCACTAAAATCATTAGACTTTGAGTAAAGCAGATGACCCTCCATAATGTGTATGGTCCTCATTCAATCAGTTTTAGGACTTAAGAGAAAAGACTGAGGTTTTCTGAAGAGGAAAAAATTCTGCCTCCAGACTAATTTCAGATTCAA
Organism: Lyroderma lyra; assembly: GCA_004026885.1. NCBI lineage: Eukaryota > Metazoa > Chordata > Mammalia > Chiroptera > Megadermatidae > Lyroderma > Lyroderma lyra. Next base: position 70,312 of record PVJL010006205.1, on the reverse strand, counting down.
GTCTGAAACATCAGCTCCTGGTGGAGTTTCCAGTGGCTGTCCTGCACTATAGATTTAGTTTGTCAGCTTTTACAATCCAATGACCTGGGGGTAGGGGGGGGAGGAGTGGGGGGGAAGCTAAATATAAGGTGATGGAAAGAGAACTCACACTGGGTGGTGAACTTATTATACAACAAGCTGACAATGCACTGTAGAACTGTATGCCTGAAACCCATGTAATCCTTGCTAACAGATGTCACCCCAATAAGTCTAAAATAAAAATGAATTAAAAAATAAATAAATAAATAAATTCTCATTCCCTACTCCTCTCTCTCTCTCAATCTCTCTCTCTCTTTGTGTGTGTGTGTGTGTGTGTGTGTGTCTGTGTGTGTCTGTGTACATATCCTATCCTATTGGATTTTTCCTCTGGAGAACCCTTACCAGCCTTGGGGAACACTTACTTTCTTAATCACATTCAAATATCCTGACTTGCATGCCAACACCCACCTTAATACCTCCTTCCTCCTATGCCAAGTCATTTTATGTGACTTTTCAGTGCACACTCTGTTCTAGTTCATCTAGTTTCCTCACTCCTTTGCCTGTGCTCCGCACTCTGCTGAAAAATGCCTTAGTTGCCATGCTTCCCCTGTTTCTGCCTTTAATGCCAGGACCAATTACTTCATGAGGAACTAAGAGAGAAATAGAAGGTGGAATAAGATTCTCACATTTAGAAATATGTAAAACCAGGTGTAAAAATCAATGTTTGTTTCACAAGCCAATACTGACTAATTGGTGGTGGCTACTTGGGGCATTTTAAGAAAGATTCTGAGGCTCTTTCTGCAAGAACACAGTAATCTATTAGTGATATGTGACAGTAGAAGGGTCAGAAAGGGTCAGAGTGGTAATAAGCTTCTACATATTTGCCACCTCTGGCTTGGTTATTAAGAAAACTTAGCCAAAAAATTTTCCTGAGTCCCTTCCAATATCTACTCAAAAGAAGGTATTAGGTCTGTGAATTCATTTATAAAACTAATTTACATTCCAGTCATTTCCCAGATATACATATGTAGAGGAAAGTCAACCAAGAGCATTGAAAGATGATAGAAAGAGTACAGAAAACTGGCTACATTTGCTTCCCCAAAGCCTCTTTGCTCATGTAATACCAAATATCAATGCAGAATTTGCCTGCTGAAATGAGTGAGTGGGAGATAGAGTACACTCTTCATCAACCAGAACTCAAGCAATTAGCACTCTCAAGCAACCAGCAAAAAAAATCAAAGAAAGAATACTTTGTTTTTTATTTTTGTTTTTTATTTTTATTTTTTATTTTGTAGTATGTGGGTAGTTCCCTGGCTGGGAATCAAACCCAGGCTGCAGCGTTGACAGCACCAGCACCGCAGCCTTAAGCCACTACACCACCAGGGAATTCCCAGAAAGAATACTTTAAATAAAAATTAAAATAAAACAACTTCTAGCAGAAATGTAAGTTTAAACCTGGCATGCTGCACCATGTTGTGACTAAGCCCACGTGGTGACAAATGCACCACACCTTTGTCTCCCACCATGTGTAAACATACTAATTAGTTGGGATCTATTATTATTTAAATTTTGTGTTTGCACCCAATCTCACAAATGCTGAAACAGTTCCCAAGTAAGCATAAATGCATAGTGCTTACCCTCAAGCAGAGGATGGAAATATGCAAGAGGCCTAAGAAAAGTGAGAGTCATGCAGTGCTCATGGAAGAATTTTAAGTCGGTTTGTCAGTGATCTATATTAAGGTTAAGTCCCAGAAGATAAAGGAGTTTTATGTTAAGTTGAAGAATGACAAGAGTGTGGAGAAGCATCATACTTTTCATACATCAAAAATGGAAGTTTTTGACCAGGCTCTGTATGAGTGGTTTCAGCAGAAAAAGTCTGAGGGTAGTTGTATTTCTGGACCCATGATGTAAGAAAAAGCAAGAGAGTTCCATGAGCAAATGAACATTGAAAATGTGTGTTCATTTTCAAGTGACTGGCTTACCCAACTCAAGGTTTTTCATGGTATCCATAAGCTGGACTTGTCAGGAGAGCAGAAATTGACAGATTTTGCAGCTGCAGCTTCATTTCATTGTGTGTTTAGTGAATTGGTTGCAGAAAATGGCTTGACCCCAGAGCAGATTTATAATGTCGATGAGATGATACATGTGTAAGTCTCTGCCTAATTCTACTTTGGTTGAGGTAATAAGAAGGTAGCTGACAAATTCAGCCTAAATAAAGAGCATATAACTGTGCACATTTGTGAAATGCATCAAGAGATCATAAGTTCAAGTTGTCTGTGGTCAGTAAATGTGCTAAATCAAGGTGTGTTAAAGGCATAACTAACCTTTTGGTAGATTATCATACACAAGTAACAGTTGGATGAACACAGAAATTTTTACCAAATAGTTTCATTATTTGTTTATCCCTAGCATTAAGGAAAATTTATGAAAGAAAGGAATACCAGAGAATAGTAAAGTTCTGTTGCTCCTAGATAATTATCAGGCATATCTCCTGTGGAAGAGCTCATTAATGGCAATATTTCATATGATATCTTCCAGCTAATGTCACAAGTCTGATCCAACCAATGGATCAGGGAGTGATACAAAATGTATAAATGCTTTACAGGTGTAAATTAGTCAAAATTAGTCATTTTTTCCAGGACAATTCTGGACTTTCAGAAAAAATTTAATCTTAGGATGCTTCTACACTGTCAGTTGTGCTTGGGATTTTGTGAGAAGTGAAACATTACAAAAATGTTGGAGAAAGCTGTGGCCAGCTGTGATGTCTATGGAATCCTCCTCCTCCTTCATCTACTTTGAGGGTTTTCCAGTCAATAGTGCATCTGCCAGTAACAGAGTTTATAATGAAATCTATGAGTTAGTTGACTCTGCTAACAACAAAATGAATTTGTCTTGAGATGAACTCAATGACTGGCTTGCTGTGGATAAAGCTATTCCAGTAACTTATACACTTAATACAGAAGACATCAGAGAAGCTGTTGTGAATCATGAGAAAATGAATGTTTCAGAGGAGGAAGAGAGTGATGACAATGAATGCGAGGTGGAAAAATTACCCTGGCAGAGAATGGTTGCAGCATTTGAAACTGTGATAGATTTTGCAGAATGGCAACTCTTCTTCACTTCTCAGCATGTTATGCAGCTGCACATCATGCAAAACCTGATTTTGTGTGAGAGTTGTAGGGCCTCAAAGCAAGTGGTATTTGTTCATTTTTCAAAATAGTGGCATGTAAGTTTACCAGTACAGCATCATCTACTGGTGTAGATCCAAAACCATCCACATCGTCTCCTGATTCTGTCCAAGTACATCATCAGATCCTGATGATCCTGATGTGACGTCTACATAGTAAACTCTCTACCCCTGCTGTTAGAGTTTTAAGCTTGTAAGTGTGTGTTTTTCCAAATTACTTGAAGTTAAAAAAATTATGTTAGTGAAGTTCATTAAGTTGAGAAGTTTATTGACTGCCATTTAACTAAAATTGCACACTGCATTAACAAAACTATTTTTATAATGAAACTATATTACATTGTTTGTCTTTATTTGTCTTAATTTGGTTTTAGTTACTTTATTTCCATATTAATATCAAGGCAATACAGAATTTATAGTATAGTATGATATAATAGGGGTATAATATTAGTTAGGCCTATTTTTAATAGTAATTCTCAAGCAACCAGAAACTACATTTACCCAGCATCTACCAATCCCCATAGGTGCTATTTAACTGAGAATCTCATGTATTATGAACTGTACATAATTGTATATGATATACTTTCTAATGATTTAGCAGCAACATAGGTTTGTTTATACCAGTATCACCACATACACATGAGTAATGTGTTGCACTATGACATTCACTAGGCAATAAGACTTTTTCAGCTCCATTATATTTTTAATAAGCCAGCATCATTTGCATGGTTTGTCAGTGATTAATACATTGTTATGTGGAGCATGGCTGTACTGATTTAAACAAACATTTTTTAAAAAGAATCAGAAAAATAATTTCCAACTCATTTTATGAAACCAGCATAATCTCGATAACAAAACCTAACATAATACAAGAAAACTACTTCCACTATCTTTCATGATATATACATAAAAATCCTCAGTAATATTAAAAAATCAATTATCAGCAATATATATAAAAGATAATACAAGGATATTGTAAGGATAATACAAGTACAGTATAATAAAGCATAATAATACATGTGGTTATACATTTTAAAAATCAATCAGTATAATTTGCCATACAGACAAAATAAAGAGCTATCACACAATCCTTTCAAAGGTTTCATAAAAAGCATGTGACAAATTCAAAAATCCAGTTAATAAACTTTAAAACCTAAAAGTAGAAACAAACATTTTCCCTAAAAAAAAATCTTCTAAAAAATTACCAACTAACATCAAACTTAATGATGGAAGACTAAATGCTTTTCTTTCAAGTTAGAAACAAAGAAAAGGGCATCACTTTTATTGTATTGGAGTCCATAGCTTTGTAATAAGGCAAGAAAAAAAAAAGCACGTATATTGAAAATTGAGAAGTGAAAAGGTTTCTTTTCGTAGGCAATTATCTACATAGAAGATTCTTCTTAAAATCTAAAATTTGCATTAATAAACAAATTTTAGAAAGCTTTTCAAAAGGTCAATACAAAAAATCGATTGTATTCCATAGGCCAGCAATAAACATGGAATTTAAAATTTAGAATAACATCATCAAAAATATGAAATAGTTGAAGTCAATTTAATGAAAGTTGTTTAATCTCTACACTGAAACTTTCATAACATTGCTGAAAGTGAAAAAGACCTGAATAAATAAGAGATATAATATGTTCATGGATTAATCAACTCAGTATTGTTAGAATATCCGTTCTCCTTAATTGATCTATAGAGCCAACACAATCCCAATTATAATTCTAATAGACTTGTTTGCAGATGTTGACAAGTTGATTCTAAAATTTATATAAAAATACAAAGACCTAGAACAGGCAAAGCAGTTTGGAAATAAAAAACAAAGTTGGATGATTTATTGGACTTATTCTAAAGCTACAGTAATCAAGACTGTGGTATTAGCATAAACGTAAGCTTATAGATCAATGGAAAAGAATCAGAGTCCAAAAATAGATCTACACATATAAATCAATTGACGTCAACACAGGTACCAGAATAATTTAATAAAATTAAGATATCCTTATTGGGAAAAGAATTTTTATCATTTTCCAACTAGCAGCAACTGGAGATGGGAGGTGGAGGAACCTCTCACACAGCCACAGACTTAAACATAAGGACCAATGTGACTGCCAATAGGCCACAGACAATTGGTCAAAGCTGAGATACTGCAATTGCCCAGCTTCCCGTACTTGATTTAATCCACTGGGACACTCTACCCCTGTATTTTATTTAAAGTAGCATGTTAGTTTTTCTAATTAACTTATAGATAATTAACAGCAAAATTGTAGTTATATTTTTAAAAAATCCACTTATGGAATGAGCAACAAAAATAAAAGGAGGAAATCCTTTTTTTTTTAATTATATAGATTTAGGTTTTACTAATCTACTTACTTGTTTGATAATCTATCTTCTTGGCAGAAAAAAAAGTTTCCATTAATTAGACTTAACCTATTATGTTGAGTGAAGGACTCTTAACAGAAAGTTGACTTTTGTTTTATACAATGAGTGCAAATAGAACACACCCTTTTTGGCAAATAGATTATCTCCAACCTAAGTTATTTTTAATTGCAGAAGCTCATTTTCGTGGAATCATTTCTAATGAGATTTAGCTTGATTTGAGTAAGAAAAAACTACATAAATGTTGTTTGTTCCTGTTCATTTGAATAACGCCAAAGTAATATTGTCTCGAACAGATTTTTTTTAATGTGGTTTATAAAATAATAAGTTACTGATGTTAACGTTCTTTGCCATTATTACTACAAAGCTAAATATCACTGAAATACATTCATTTCTATTTGACTCACAGGATTTGGTCAAGGTTGGAAGGCCCTATGTTCAATTACATTTTTCCTTTATCTCCTCAGAAAGTTCATGCAATTTAATTTTTATTGCATCATTTTTTATAGTGTGTCAATTTACTAATGCCCTTTTCTCCCAAAGAGCTAAAATATAAAAATAAGACAGGAGGAAAGTTGTATTACCATTGACTGTTTTTTAAATACAAAGGTCATTATTCGTGGCAGATGGATTTTTGTTCTGAAGAGCTTCATCTTCTTTCTCCTGACATTGCAAAATTAAGCACTGGTAATTAAATATTTTAGTAAATTTGGATTGTGAGGAAAAGCCAATTTGAATCTTGGAACATTTATTGTCCATGAGAGATAAAGGTGGATGCTTTAGTCTGAACTACATTAACTGACTATAAAGAAATTTCAGGAAACTATTGTAAATCTTCCAATAGAATTCATACCTTTTTGATCAGGCAGGAATTGCCTGCTCTATTTACACTATTTCACCAAATATGAAGCAAAAACCTTGAATATTTTCATCTTTATTCTCCACTTTAAGCAATTTAATTTTATAAGGATCAAATTCAGTCACTCTTTTCATTATTTTTCTTTTTAAATGGACAAAAAATTATGGAGTAGGGAGAAAAAAGTGCAAGACATGGAGAATTCATTGTATATAAAATCATTTGCATACTGTTGAAATAGAGACATCTTTGAGTTGTGTCTCTTAGCTTGCATCATCATGTAAAAAAGATGAATTTTCATTAATGTAATCATTCAAATACTGAGAGTGGCAGTAAGGACCTTCAGAGAAAAGGACTCACCATTAAGAGTCATTGAATTCCAAGTTTCAAATAATACAAATATGCACTGGCGTATTAAAGGATATATTACACAGTAGCTTTTACTTCTCTACAATTAGATTATACTGGCCATTACATCATATGAATTTCATAACCAGATGGAACATATTGTAAGAGCATGGCAGTGGGAATTAAAATGTATTTTGGTAGAAAATTTTGTTCCAGAGCTTGCTTTCTAAAGTGGCAAACTACCAGAATCTGAAATTCACCCTTTGCCATGACAATAACACCCACTACACTGAGATGCTGAAGTGTTCTTGATTGTGGAGCTAGTCCCTTCAGTTGCCAGTCTTTATAAATAAATGTCTTCTCTCTTGTAATCTGTCCCTGGTTCTGCCATCTAATAAAATGAATAGTGCTGCAGTGGGCTTGCTGTGCTGATGAGAAAGCTCTCCCCATCACTAGTCTTCTTCCTCATTTGAAAACAACCTATTACATGCATAAATATAACATTACCTAATTTTATGTTGCTATTTATACAGTGTTTTTCTCCCTCAATGGTTTCCATCAAATACTGATTTGTTACTATCTGTTGACAATTATCAAAACAGTAGAAAATTTTCTTAAGGGATAACTTTGCCACAAAAATACAATTAGTGTACTCTATCTTATTACATTTTTGTAAAAAAAAAATATTTACTACTTCAGACAAACATGTACTCATTTGATTTTTATTTGGCTGCTCTTTTGATGCAAAAGCCAGAATATTACCAGCAAATCCATTGCCAGCACCACAGTTGTGACTTATCATTTTGTGTTTTATTATACATATCTATTTCTATACTGATAGATGTGTGTCTTTTAATCCATTGACAGCTTGAGCAAAGCAGGAAAGATGAATTATTTTAGATATGCATGAATTATAAGTGGGTATATCGTATGCCATTTACTAACACTAGATGAGTTGGAAGATTGCTGATGTAAACGGTTTTATTTTTCTGAACACTCATGCATAAATCTTATTTTATATATGTCTCTAGAGAAACTATGAGTCCTACAGGTATTTTCTTTTCCTTGAAAATAATCATTCCAGAAAGGAAGTGATTGTCAATAAATTTGAAATTAGATTGATAAAAATTTCTAAGGTGAGTGTATATGTCTCAATGCCAAAAACATGGAGGCAAACCACCTCTCTCAAAATGGACACATCTGATTTTGAAATAGCATTTACAAAATCTTTTATACAGTAAGAGTGAAAAAGAGGGCCATCATATTAGCATCATATTATGACGGATAGCCACATTACAAATTATAAGCAAATTATAAATACATTCTCTGTATTTATGCTTCAATTGTTCTGTTCTTTAATCCACACATTTCTGTGTCAATATACTGCAGCATGAAGCAGTGCTGAGTTAATTCAAGTGTATGTTAATGTTCACAGATTTACTGAGGCATCATCTTACTAGAGTGATTAGGTTTGGTATACATAATGTCATGGTGTCAGCAATGTTGACGTTGGCTCAGAAGCCATTCAAATTAGCATTGCTTATGGCATTTTTTATATACTAATATGTTCATAAAGGCAATATTTAAGAAAATACTTCTGTAGGTATTACACAACACCCCAACTGTTAGAGAAACAGATTAAGCTGAGTTTAAAGGCAGCATTTGGAAAACAAAAGCATTAGAAATTATGTGATCATTTACAAATGACTGTTCCAAAAATCTTATGTTTATATATTTATTGCAACTTTATGCTGTATTTACATTATGAAGACATAACTCCTGTGCATGCTGTTGGGTTTCATAGAGGCTGCTTTCAGACATTCACATTAGGAATTCAGTTTTGAAATGAAAGTTATTCACAAGTTAGGCTGATGTTGTTTATTAAAATGAAATTCATACCCAAGTCCCCAAATGTCTCTGATGGTAATTAACAAAAATCAAGTACAGGAATACTGTAATTAACAAAAAACAAGCTGACAATTTTCAAAAGGAGACAGTCACCTATTATATATCAAATTTTAATGCATTTACCTAGTCTACCACTATGGCCCAAGCTGTGTCAAACATTTCCCATTTTCCCAATAAATGCAGAACAGTAAAACATGAAAAGACACCTCTTTATAATGTTTTTTCCTTGCTGAAACATGTATTCATTGAACTTATTTATATGAGCTCTTCACTTTCAGATGCTCATTGCATTTTTTAATATCATCTAATTTTAGTAATCACAGTGTCTCTGTAACACTGACAAGTAGAAAATTGCACTCTGATTTTCTAGCTGAATAATTGAAAAAAATAGTAAGTCAATGTTCCAACGTCACTCAGATGAAAAATGACATATCTAAACAGAATTAGTGACCAAAATACCTGCAATTTCTAGAACACATCTCATAACTCCTCCAAGTTTTATTTTTGCTAGCTGTATGTGAACAAAATCCCCCCAGTACATAACACTTAAAGGTTATAAGAAACTAACATATATCATGCAGAATCCCCACAACCATGTGAAGGTGGGTATTTTTATCCCATTTTGCTCATGAGGAAAATGGAAACTTGAAAAGAGAAATTGACTTTTCCAAGGCCACATATATAATCATTGGCAAAGCTAGGATCAGAGGTCAATTGAATATCAAATACAGCATTCTTTACTCCTCCCCGCTACTATAATTGTCTTTTCCTGAATCCTTGCTGCCTCTGCCAGTAGAAGCATATTTTATTTTTCAAGTTCTGCCTCAATTATGACCTGCTCCACAAAGTCCCTAATACCCTAATGTTCCCACAAGGAATCTGGATGAATACCTTGCATACAATTACGATATGAGGTTTGACAATTCACAAATTCATCCTAGAAAAAGTGCTTCATATCTATGTTGAATATTACTGCGGTCATCTTTGAAGTACTCTTCTTGGGTTGCTATGCACTGATGCCAGTGCCTAATCCACCCTTCAAGCAATTTTGCAACTCTTTTTCTGGAATGGCAATGAGAGCTATTGTTATTTTACCCTTGATGTCCTGAATGTCATCAAAATGTCTTTCTTTCAATATTTCTTTTATCTTTAGGTAAAGAAAAAAGTCACTGGGGGACAGATCAGATGAGTAGAGAGGGTGTTCCAATACAGTTACTGCTGTAATGCCTAAAAACTTCCTCATAGACAGTGTCACGTAAGCTGGTACATTGTTGTCATGCAAGAGCCATGAGTTGTTGGTGAAAAGTTTAGGTTGTTTTGGTCTAACTTTTTCATGCAGCCTTTTCAGCACTTCCAAATAGTAAACTTGGTTGACTGTCCAGTTGGTACAAGTTTATAAGGAAGAGTCTCTCTGATATCAAAAAATATTTAGCAACATCATTTTGATCTTGATTTGGACTGACAGAAATTTTTTGGTCGTCAAGAATTGTCTGACTTCCATTGTGCGCTTGGGTGCTTCATTTCAGGGTCATATTGGTACACTCATGTTTCATCACCAGTGATAACATGGTCCAAAACATTGTCTTGCCTCTCCAAAGTGTCTTGCAAACTTCAACTTTCCTTTGCTTTTGTTCATTAGTGAGCTACTTTGGGACCCATTTTTGCATACACCTTTCTCATGACAAGATTTTCAGTTAAGATTTTTCTAACTGCTTCTCTATCGATGTTTATTTGGTATTTTGTGCTTCTGACACTCAACCGATGATTTTGATACACAATTCAACAAATTTTTTTCAATGTTTTTGTCATTTCTACTCATTAATGGCTGCCCTGACCTCTCTTCATCAGTGATTCTTTCTCTCCCCTCAGGAACACTTTTAATCCATTTGTACACTGTCATTTTCTTCATGGCATTATCCCCATACACTTGAGTGATTTCACTTCCACTCTTGCTAACTTCAACAAGAAATTTAATGTTTGTTCATTGCTCTAATTCAACTTCCAACATTCTCATGACAGCCCACAAAAACACGCAACAACAATAATAAACACCACTCAGCAAGACATCACCACACATGGACATGAACACAGCTGTGAGACACAGATATAACAAGTTTATGAAACCTTATTGAGTTGTTTGTACACTGCTGCCAACATAAGCACACAGTGGTAAATTCGCAAACTTAACTGTCAGAGCTTGTATGTGGCTTAATTCATTTTGTAGAATAAAGCAATGAAGGAAAAGGACTTGTGGGCCTTGCATATAGCACTTGTTCAAAGAATATAGATTGAATAAGTAAATTTATTAATAATGGAATCGTTAAGGAAAAAGTTTTATTTTTTATTTTTACATAATAGTCATAAGATAATAATTCACAATGTGTTTAGAATATTATCTGGCTTCCCCTCCAGGAAAAATAATATGTGTAGCTCTACTCTCACCTGAGTATAGGAGAAAACAGGACTAATGGTTAGCTGAGCCAAGAACAAGGTGGGAATTAAGTCCCAGTCTCAGGTGAGGGTAGTCCAGGAAACCTGGGAAGTTGTGAAAATTCAAGTCTAAGGGAGCAGGCAGGAGTGACTTCTGGATCCTACAAACTATATACTTTGGTCATTAACAGAAGCTTGTCAACCAAGCCTTTTTTTGAACCAAGAGAGATTCCTCTTGTCTTTGCAACTTCTATAAACAGAGTCCCAGACCATCCTATCTAAATCTAGGTTAGATAGAATTTAGGACAGAAGAGGTATTACTTGCTTGTGACCTCACTAGATAACAACAGTCTTTGAGGGCCAAGACTGTGTCTTGATCATCACTAAGTCACCAGTACAAGCAAAGTGGCTGACAATTTAGGGATTCTTGACATCTTTTGAAAAAATAAATAAACAACTAAGAACCCAGATTACTGTAGAAGGAGGGATGCCCTGTGGCTGGCCAGCTTGTTCTCTCAAAATGCAACGCAACAAGTAGATGATGCACTATAGAATTGTACACCTGAAACCTATGTAATTTTTGTTAACCAATGTCACCCCAATAAGTCTAATAATAAAAAAATAAAGAAAATAAAATGCTTTGCAGGATGAAATTAGTTTATCAGTTTACCCACCATACAGCGTCTTGTACTTCTTGAAGAGGGTGAAGTCTTATTTGTCAGCATGCAGACTCATATTAACTCACAAAACTGATGAAACCAGAGTGGACAACTCATTTATTTTAGCATAAAATCTACCTGATTCAGTTACTCAATTCTAGCTGGCACATTATTTCCCTGAAGACAAAATATATGGGATATCCAATTATAATCAAAATACCTAGATGAGAATACAATAGAAAAATTGGCTATTCATATAAAACCACTACAGTATTGTAAGCGGGGTCTTGACAAAAGAGGTAGGAACACTCCAAATGACTCACCAGACTGGGTCAGCATAAATCTAGTCCCCATTACCTACCTTGCTCTTCTATTTTATTATTTTATTTTTTCTGAAGGCTATTAATGCTCTCCTTTGATAGATTCATTCATTGTTTTTAAAATCTGTTAGAGTGTATTTCACTGGCTTATTATCAAATCTTGCAGGCCTGGGAACTAGTCAGTCCCTTTGGTAGTTTTGTGCTTTCTCACCTCTATTGACATTAAAATTTTACTCTTAGAGCAGGGATGGCAATTAGATTTACCTTATTTCAAAGTTCTGAGGGAAAGCCCCATTGTATCACAATGTCATAACAACAATTAGGTAAAAGTAAAATTAGTAAGAGAAAAGGTGATTTTGAGAGCACTTTACTGAGAAGGGAGACAAACTATCACAATGTCAAATGAAGAAGGATTGCTAATGAGCCTTGCCTGAGTCCATGGTGCTCGCCTGGCCTCACAGATGAAGCCAGTTGACTCCCCCTACAGGCATATCCAGTCTACCCAGGTCTGTGATCATGGGCAAAGGAGATCTAAGTTCTTGCCCCACATTCTGGGTTTCTGCACCCCTTGGTCAGCTCTCTCTAATCTCTTACAAGAGTATGACAACTGAGCATTTCACATTGCCTAGAGACTGTCTCATCATGTGCTTCAGTATTAGCTACCCAGTGAGCCATGAGGAACCTAGGGAAATAAATTCTTTAACCTCACTTTCCTCCCTCCTTTTCCCTAACTCCTAATCTCTTCTTATTAGCCTCTTATGGCAAAAAGCAAAATGGAGAAGGATCCAAAGGGCAAGTAGGAGATATCTGAAACAGTAGATAAAAATGCAAACAAGCAATGGGAATTTAGTCAAGTCCTTTTTCTAGCCCTCAATTTCCTTATTTTTTAGAATGGGAATAATAATAGCTGCAGAATTACCGTAATAATTAAATGAGCTAGTTCATGGAGGAGTGTTTAACAAAGCATCTGGTGCATAGCAAGAGCTTTAATTATGCCAGCTATCAATCACCATTGCTGGTGTTACTACTGAAACCTTTACCCCAATCCACTCTTCTGCCCCCAATCACTTTGAACAGTCCTTCCAGCTAAGCTCCATCTTCCTGAAGCTGGATTCCTGTTTATGAACCCTGGTTTGTAAGCCATGCCTTTTTGCCTGATGATCCAAATGACCATGCTGAATCCTTGCCTTCCTGCCTCCCAGATTCCCCATAGTTAGACTCCACTGACCATTATCACAGTTTTGACTTCCCTGATTAAAAAACCAGCTTTCCTAAACTACCCACTGATGAACAGTACTACACATGTTGAATGTAAGTCTTCCTACCAGAGGAATAGGGGTGGGGGAATCCCTAGCTTTGAGACTTTCTAACCCTACGTCTTTGTTCTTAACTGGCTGAAGTTGATATAATCATATTCCAAGACATGACAAGAACAAGAGTGGTATTTTTAAATCCTTGGTATTATTCAGAACCATATACATTACTGTAACATTTAAGAGTGATTATTAAAAGGATGCACCATTAGGTATTATGGGTCTGTATATAGATGAATACAAATGCAAACACAAAATACCTTGGTCATTTGCTGTGTTCTTCCTAAGTCTATGCTTTATGGGTAAAAGTTTCACTGGCCACAGAAACCATTCTGGAAGTATCATTAACAATTTCATAAAAGCTTAATAGTCAAAACATATTAGGTGTCTGTTGACCATAACTTACTGAAAATATGAGCATAAGTGGAGCAAAGCTGAGTCTTGAGGATTGTTCTAAGACTGAATACCAACAGTACATTTGAATCCAGTAATTTACTGTTACCAACTTTAGCTCTAAGAAAGCACTTTAAACTCTACTGCTGGCTGAAGTAGTCATTTGATGGATGAGGGATTTTTGTTTTATTTTACAAAGCATTTATATTTTTTTCTTTTCTTGGCAACAAGATTGAACTATTGCTTTTTTCTATCTTTAAGACCCTACACTCCTCTGCCCAGCTTGGGCATTAGGAAATGATGTGGTAAATAATTTTATCTTCACCCTAGGATTATACCCAAAAAATGAGGTAGGAAAGCTGACTTTTCAAGGACCCAGAATCTAATAGAAAGCTGAGCTGCTAGAAGGATGAGAAAAGGGTGAACCTGAGAGAGTAAGACATCTATCAGTTAAGCTAGGCATCTGTAAAATGCCTAAATGGATTTAATTTATACCCCAGGATTTTTCAGCTTGATTTAATTTCTTGTGCTCTAAATGGCTGGCTTAATGTGACATATTTCTTATAGAAGGTAAAATTACAAGATTAAATTGGGACTACATAAATAATAATGTCTGTAATAAAGGGTAATCAGAAGATGTAAAATCCTCAGCCAGTTCTGCTAACCCCTGGCCTAAAGCCTTGCATGTATCTTTGGAAAGTTTCAAATATGGCCCATAAAAACAAACAAACAAAAAAGAGAAACAAAAAATAATTATGAATTGCATTGATGCTGTGATTACCAGTAGGATCACATCCTTTGAAAAATGTAAAATAACATTTAATTTTTTTTAGTGTTACATAAACAACTCAGAGAAATAAATGAATTTGAATATTTAAATCTGAAAGAAAATAGCTGTTTCAGCCATTTGTCAACACCTCAAGTGAATTCATGGCTATCTTTGGTCTGTTGGTTGGTTATTTTAGGAATGGAATAATCACATAACACTGGTAGGATTTCCCCAGATGGATCAAAAGTGCTGCTCCCTTTAGTGGAACACAGACTCCAGGAGAAAAATGTTTTCTTACACTATTAAACGTGTTCCTCATACTATTATACAGAACCTAGACACTAACTACCTGTGAGATCTTGGATTATTCATTTAACTATATTCTTCAACTGGAAAAGAAGAGATTTTGGTAAGATGATCTTAAACTTTTGAATTATGGGATTCTAGGATACCTCTAGAATGGCAAGACGCCAAATGAGCTGAAATTTATTGTCAATCCCATGCAAGCACAGTTTTAATTTTAACAATTATCTGCCCTATTTTTGGTGGACAATTTGGTTGGTAATTTCTTTAATACCTATGTTTCTTCAGAGATAGATAAGAAGAGAACTTCTTAGAAAGTTATGTATGTTATTGTCAGTTTCCAATGAAACATAAACATGATGAAAAGTATTAATTTTATGTACGTTTTCCCAAGCTACTTGCTCTTCCTCCTCCACTTAACATTATATTTCTTTCGTATCACTTTTCATCAATTTCCTAGAATTGTCTACTCAGAATTCAATACTCATTAGTGAAATAAGTGACTTTTCCATAACCAGATTCTAATGCGTATCTCACCATGCTTTTGACCATGTCACACCAACATGTTTGTTACCATGGAAGAGCCCTCAGACCAAAGGCACTCAATCCTACAATGATTACACAGCTTATGGTGTGTGTTCTAGAATTAAACATATGTTCATGTGGGTGCTCTACGCAGGACTATGATTATCTATCCTGATTAGATCCTTTTTTTTCTAGGAAACTCATAGAGACTCAGAAGATTCTCTATATTGGTCTTCTCAGAAGACCAATATAGAGAATAGTAGCACAAAGAAAAGACACATGGAAAGTATGAAATAAATAGGAGCCATGAGACAGGAGTAACCATGAGTAAATGAAAGCTAGGAGGTAGCCTGATTCTGGTCAATAGTAGAAACAGAAGACAAGAAAGCAAACTATAGACACAGACAACAGGATGGTAGTTACCAGAGGGAAAGGAAGGTGAGGGGAGAGTGAAACAGGTAAAGAGGGTCAAATACATCATAATGGATGGGAACTAGACTTTTGGTTGTGAGCTTGCAATATATAGATATTGAATTCTAATGTTGTATACCTAAAATTTATTTAATGTTATTAACCAATGTTAGCTCAAATAGAAAGTAATTAATTAATTTTTAAAAATTAGTAGAGAAAGAATTACAGAGGCAGTGTAAAACTAAGTCAGGGGAATAATTCATTACTCAAATTATGAGACCAGTAGAGCAGCTTGAATTCTCACTGAGTTCCAGTTCTCCCTGAGGCCTGATTGTATATCTGCTGAGACTTTTTTCAATGTTTATTGATTCTTCTGTGTGAATCCTGACCAAAAACTGTTATTGTAGAAAGAAACTGCATACCTTTCTGATTTTTGCAAACTGAAGGAGCCTGACATGGGTAAGCTTCAATAAAATCTTATTCGTGAACATGCAAAAGCCTAGTGTATCTAAGCAAAAGTAGGCAGAAGGGAGTGATAAAATTCACATTAATCTATATTTCAGGTTTTAGTAAAGAGTTTTACTAAAGGGACAAGAGGTCAAGGAATCTAAAACTAAAACGAAAATCTAAAAGTTTATAGGAAATGAGGATCTACAAATTGCATTTATCCATGCTATTCCTGTTTATCATTTGATATTCAAGATTGAGGTGTAATGAAATACTTTGTAAACAGAGTTTGGTTAATGCTATTATTGCTTTCATGAATCCCTGATATCAACAGTATGGTTTATCATTCCCTACCCGAGAATGTCAGAATAATTGTATAAATTAGATCACAGAATGATTACTGTGTCTGCTGGTTGTTGAAGTATTTATCAGGTTGCTAATTAGAGTCCTGTTTATGAGGCTAAAAGAGCTCAAGGCCAATTTCTCATGGTAGGCATAGTTTCCAGCAAAGCATGGTTACATCTGGTGTGTACCTGGTAGCTCAGTATTAATATTTTATTTATTTTATAGCTAGGAGCAATTTTTCAGGCAATATCTTTCTGAATCAGTGGATTCAGTACAAATAGCAATGTAGCTATGATATGGTTGCACTGTTTTATTAAGTGGAAAACCTTAAAAGGAAAACCTGTGTGGTTTGAATATCCTTGTAAACTGTGTTTAATGCACCTTTAAACAAAAGGAGAGGAGTTGATTACAGAAACAAAAGAACTCAATACATCCCTCATCTTGATCTGATGCAAAGTAACACGGATGGGATGTCAGAATGAAAGCCATCATTGAAGGGCCATTACAGGAACCAAGGAGCCCAGAACAATATTTTGACACATAGAAAAAAAGGCCAGTCTTTCTCCACTCTGATTTAGTTTGTCAGTCAGGCAACCGGCCAACAACAAATTTATTTGTTTTGCTTAACATAATTGCTAATTTGAGAATGAATATACTTTTCTTTTTCCTTCAGTCATTTTTTCTTATGTTTAAATTGGGACTCAAAACAGGAGTGACTAAGATCATGTATTCCTCAGAGTAAAAGATAACTAATTTTTATTGTCTGTAAGTGTGGACAAAATGCAACTGTAGCTGCTGACCAATTTCATTCATTTATTTAGAAAGATGAATGGCTCTCACTGGTTTATAAAATCTGTAAATGGCAAATGCTATTTATCCAGTTAATTATTCCACCAAAGGTATGGCAAAATCTTAACAGTATCTTGCCCACAGCCATCAGTACTGTGTCCCCAAATGATCTTTTCGATTATATCTTCCACACAAGTCACAGGAGTGTCCTATGATTTACATGAGGAGTGAAAGAAGATTAGAGAAGCCTGAAGGGACCCTCACAACATAACCTGGTTGATAGATGTGTAAACATTAATGATCCTGCACCTTGGTGGTGTTGAAGGCAAAGAAAGTATATTCTAATTCTGCCTTTTAATCTTCAACATCTCACCGAGAAAGACAATTTAGGACTAAAGAGAGCCATAAAATATTGGGGTAGAGATAGATTGCAGAAAATAAGGAGAATGGCCATTGATAAAATGCCATTTTTTTTCTGTGATGAATTTTCACCTTACTCACAATACCAAACTGACCAGGTCAGACTAATACAAGTTATAAAATGGAAGCCCTGGACCAGATGGTTTCACCAAAGAGTTCTACCAAGCATTCAAAGAAGAATTAATGCCTATCCTCCTCAGACTCTTCCAAAAAATTGAAGAGGAAGCAATACTTCCTAACTCATTCTATGAGGCCAACATTACTCTAATACCAAAGCCTGGCAAAGACAACACAAAAAAAGAAATATTTCTGATGAACACAGATGCAAAAATCCTGAACAAAATATTAGCGAACAGAATACAACAATGCATCAAAAAGATCATACATCACGATCAAGTGGGATTCATCCCAGGAGCACAAGGATGGTTCAACATACAAAAATCAATCAATGTGATACACCACATAAACAAAATCAAAGATAAAGACCATATGGTCATTTCAATTGATGCAAAATTAAAAATTAAAAACTTAAAAAAAGAAAAGAAGGATAAAAACAAGAAAATCAGAAGTTATGGATGTGCTGTTTTATTGTTGCTGTATGACAGCGTAGATTTGTCATAGGTCTTAGTAAAACAGAACAAATACTTGGGTTCACAGGGGCACTTTTGGTTTTGGGAGAAATTTTGTTCCTCTCTCATCTTTTATTTATGAATTTCTCTTAACATTTTCATTTTAGTGAATTCTGGTTAAAATAAATATCAAAAGAATGTACTGCCTAAGAGGAGTACATGAAAAAAGAGAAGGGAGCATCAAAGCCAAACTCTGTTCCCTCTAGGCTTGGGAATTGTTTTTTATCCAGCTGCTGTCCTATCTTTTGTTCTATTTCTTTACTACAGCTCAGAATTATTAGCGAATGCACCTGTAGAGAATGGACTGAATATTTCTTCTCCTAATTTAGCACTTTTCTTGTGTGCTATTCCACTTGGCATTGTGGAGGGTAGAGGGAAAATGACAACTCATCCTTGCCTTCCAGACTTCTCAGATTATATTGTAAATGACAAGTAGAAGGGTGATATGATCTAAAACATGAACAGTTGAGGGAGAGGTTGATTCTCATATGAAAGATTCAAGAGGGCTAAATAGAAAAAAAAATAAGTAGGATCTTGGAAAATAGAATTTGTAGAAAAAGAAATACACTATTTGGTATACTATTTAGACTATTTGTAAAAAATTTTAAATCAATATTTACCCAGTTAAATAGTTAACTATATAAGGCAACTTAGAACAAATTTAGAGGAGGGCATCTTTCTGAAGTATTGGAGAGCAGGGTATGTGGGTGGGATGTGAGGGGATATATTGGAAGTGAAGGTTATAAAGATGGACGATGACTCATGTTGGTAGAGTATTGTCCATCATGCTGAGGGGCCATAGGAAGTAAAATGATATGCAAAAAAGGTACCTCTGACAGCACTGCTAAGAATGGATTGGAATGTGTAGTGACTTAAGACAAATACCAATGAATTAATTACTATAGTTCCATTAAGTTTCAATAAAATGTTAAAAATGCTAATAATTCTACAGTGTTAGAATTTACAAAGTTCTCACACACACATTTTCTCATTTGAATGCAGCCTCATACAACTGCAGAAAAGTAGCACTAAAAACAAAGCACAGATGTGAGATATTTTGAGATATTTTCTATATTGAAGGATCTGACTACTACTTGAATATGGACAATGAGAAAGCTGTCAAAGGACTTCAGTCTGAGTTGAGGACCACACACCATCTTCACCACCACCAATATACTGAGGGTTTGCTGAGTGTTAGGCCCTGTGCTGAGAATTTATATTAGATGGTCTCATTTAATTCTTTCTACAACTACATATAGTCATCTTGCTTTATAGATGAGAAAACTGAGACTATCCCCATATTAAAAAATATTAAAAAAATTTTCCAAGGTCATATAGCTAGCAAGTGACAGAGCCAAGATTTGTTTGAATCTAAAGCTGTCAACCACTTTAGCATGCAATACCTTCCAATACTGGTCAGTGACAGGCATAAAATGGAACTCTTTGTTTATGTCTGCATGTTTTATGTATGTATAAGATATGCAAATCTTATAAAAATTCAATTTGACCCTTTTTTAGGTTATTCATTATTTGATTCAAGGATAAACAATAGATCCTATTAAAGTATGATCCAGGAGCCTGTCAGATTTTATTATAATGACAACAGATCACATTTAAAGAAACTTGGCAATCTCTTGCCTCACTAGAATTTGATCAAAATGGTGTACAAATAATGGGAAGCTTTTCTGCCAAGATGCTATAGTATCATGATAGAGTCACCTTCACTCTTAGACACTGGTCACATAAAAATTCCTCAAGCTTTAAGTGAAGAAAATTATTTTCCTTTTACCATCTAGTCACATGTGACAATATTTGCTTCTCAACATTATGATATGCAGTTACAAAGTCATTTTTAACATGCCTGTCTTTCAGCATGCCTATATAAACTCTTGTGGGTTTCTTTTGGAGCCTATTTTGACTCCTGGCAAGTGGGACCACTTAGAAGGTTATTGCTTCAATGCACTAAGTGGCCCCTTGGTGGCATGAAACAATTAATGAATGACATGTCTAGAAATGCTTCATAATAACTTTAATCAAGAATAAAAGTGAGACTTTGGATTGATAAATCTTGTACAATATATTTTTATATGTGCAAATGTATACACTTCTGATGGATTCTTTATGATTTTTATAGATGCTGTGCTTGAAATTACATACCACCTAGTGAGAATTTCCTTTTCTCTATGTACTTCATGAATTATACAATTATATTCTTTAGGGAAAGGTTATATTTAAAAGGACCTATGCAAAGAAAGGTTTAAAGGTGCAGAGTCATAATATCATGAACATTTAGGATTTCTAGTTAAAATAATAAAGTCACTCAGTCACAAATATTAAAGAAATGATGAGCACATTTTTCCACAAAGTAAGTATTTTCTTTCTTCCTTATTTTTTCCTTGTGTTGATGTGTTACTCATTTTTTTCATAAATTTGTCATGGACTTAGAGAGGAAATAAACAAGTGTGTATTAAAACTATTTTCTTCCAGAAAAAGTACTAGTGGGGTGGGGGAGCCAATTTAAGAGTATTGTCTCTTTGGTTAAGCAGGAAATGAATTTGCTACAAAGGGTTGGAACCCACTCTGATAGAATTGAAGGTAATTAAAATCTAATCATAGAATCTAACCATTTAAATTGCAATTTAAATTGGTCAAATAAGATTGAAATCAGAATACTTGACAACCTTAAAATGGGACTATAAGAGATACACTGTGCATGTGAAACATTTGCTTATTCTAAATTGAAATGAACATTGCATGGATGAAATGAAATAGTTTCTAAATTTATATGACTTTTCATTAGTATAAAGAGAAAGTTGTAAGGATTTGCATCTTACAATATACGACAAAGAACAACTGGCATAAAATTAAAAGCTTTCA
The DNA here is from genome assembly GCA_004026885.1 of Lyroderma lyra. Lineage (NCBI taxonomy): Eukaryota > Metazoa > Chordata > Mammalia > Chiroptera > Megadermatidae > Lyroderma > Lyroderma lyra. Next base: position 48,992 of record PVJL010006205.1, on the reverse strand, counting down.
ATAACAAACAAAAGATGATTAGGTATTTGCTGTTTATGAGATCTTATTACTCTAGCATGTATAGTTTATTATATAAAGTCTGAAGATTGGCATTTTAAGTTATCAAATTACATTTATTGCTGACATGACTTAACCTAAGGCATGGTTAGGCTTAACAGTTATTCTTTCTCCAAATGTAGAAAACTCACAGTTACAATGCGTGTAATTATACTTTTGCACATGTAATTATATTATTTTATTAAAATGTTAATATATTAAAGTAGTTTGACACATGAAGTAAAAGAAATTCCATTTGCATTTCTTATAGGAAATTAGTAAAGCTCAACAATAAGGAACCTAATGGAAGTTTAGAAAGATTATGATTCACCAAAGTGAATGAAGGTTTCCCAACTTTTTGCTCAACATTCTTTCAAGCTTATCACTAATTACTACTACTTTTCATGTTACCTATGACCCTGGGTACCATTTAGTTTTATTGCCAACCATCAGATACCCTGTGTTATTGAGGGTATAATGCATCCCATCTACATGTGTCAGACTCCATCTTGCTCCAGAGGAACAGGGAGAGGATTTCCAGTCCTATCGGTCAAATAACATCTAAATCTCTGAACAAGCCATGAATTGTTACACACTGAAAGAATAAAATACTAATTATAAAAGATACATATGTATGGGTAAAATCAATTTTGTTTTCTATTTCAATAGTTTTAAATTGAAATTGTTTTCTAATTAAGGATTTTTTTGTTGTGATACATTTATACATACAATTCCCCCATACACACACACACACACACACACACACACACACACACACATGCATCTTTAAGAGCTTTAGCTTCTTGAGAATTTTGTATTTCAAAGAAACAAGTGTTTCACTCATAATAAAAGACTGACCACCATATAACATAACCACATAACTTCAATTATTATCCCAAAATGGAAACACAAGTAAGAATAAAAATACCTGGGTCTCTGTCCATTAGTTTTATTGAAATTGTAGACAAGCAGATATTTATAGAAGATAGTGCACTTACATATTTTTCCATAGAAACAATGTTAAAATTGAAACTTGTGCTCTTGACAAGAGACTTAGCATAAAAATAAACCTAGCTTGAGACCACAGTGTCATAAAAACAAGCAAAAAATTCTTCCAATTCTTTCATATGCTTAATAATTAAAATTATGCTTTGAGTCCAATAAAGTGAGTATAAATATTCTGTACAAACTGATTATATAAGAGGGCACTCTATGCTATAAAGTATACATGTTGCACATAAATAAAATTGTGCTGTAGTATAAATTAAAACTGCTTAAAATTAATATGCTAACTATAATAAAAATTAAACATTTAATTAACAATATCTTTGCTTGCCTTCTTAAAATGTTAAAATTTGAAAGACCTTAATCTCTTAAATTGCTGTCTTGGGAAGTTTGAAATGATTCCTTTTTTCTTTGAAAGATTCCATTTTGACCTACACGATCTAGACTGTGAGGTTCTGAGACTGCTTAACAGAATATGGCATAAGGAAAGTAAGCTGAGACTAAGCATGGATAAAAATGGACATGCACTAGAACCCCTGGGGGTGGCCAAAGACCTAAAATTCAAAATGAAACATCAGACAGACTTAAACAGGATCTGGGCTTGTGTAAATTTCCACGAGGAATTTTGAAAGAAGAGGAACCCTCCAAAAACAGCTCATGATTCTGATTTGTAGTAGAACAGGCCATGGGTAGCAATCGCTAGGACCAAAGAGAGAGATAATACTATGCAGACTATCAGAAAAGGAGAGAACAAGTCAGGGATTAGAAATCCAGTCACGAGAGATGACAAATAACAGGAAAGAGTATAGCCTGATGCGCACACAGATGTCTACAGAATTTCCAGAGACCCGATAACAATGAGTCCAGGAAGTAGCAAGACAAACGTTAAGACCCTATTATCACCCTGATGAAGAAGGAGACCTAATACTGCCGGGTTTATCTTCTAGAGCTCTGAACTGAATCTTCAGTGACCTGCAATTCTGCAGCCTGAAGCAGGCAGGGACCAGCATTTCCCTCAACACACAAGCACTTGAATGTCAGTGACCGCACTACACAGATACTCAAATGACATTCTTGTTTCTGGAATTTAGTCTTCGTGGAAAATAAACATAATTTTCAACAAATAGCCATGGTAATATACAAAATATTTAAAGTAGTATCTAGAGCTTTAGTTTAAGCTTTTGAAGTTGAGCAAAATCTTGTGGATCTGGTCTTTCCGCTTATTTATTTCTTGCTTGTTAAATCGTTTGTTTTTATTCCTCATCTCACTCTAGTAAGAGCACTAAAGCTGCCAAAGAAAATACAAATAGGAAGCAGGGGGACGTATTTGGAAAGGAGAAGCAGCAGCTGTACTCCTCAACCTTGAGGCTATGCCATCAGGGGAGGGTTTATGGTTTGATTATATATGTATGGTTTTGAAGCTTTTCATTTCAGTTTTTGGAATAACATTTATTATTTCATTTATTTTAAACACTAACATAGATACAGAGGAAACTATCTTCATTTTAGAGATTAGGAAATTTGGAGAAGTAGTAAGTGGTAAACACAAGTCTGTACTCCGAAAATTTCAGACAGGGATTTATCTGTGCTCCTTTGACATAGTAGATCCTCAAAAGCATTTGTTGAATGAATGAAAAAAATATTTTTTTCCACTGAAGAACTATGTTTAAAGCACAAGGAAGAAAAGCGAAGCCACAACAGGACTGAGGAATGAGGATAATAGTATTTGCTAACATTAACAGCATGCTTACTACATGTCAATCATTGGATAAGTACTTAGCCTCATTTATTTCTTAGAGCAACTTGTAGAGATAGGTTGTATTATTCTTCACATTGTCCACATGAAGAAACTACAGGACACATCTCAAAGCTGGGATTGAAATCCAGATAAACTGACACCATAGCCCGTCCTCTTAAATTCCCACCACCCTACATAGAAATAAAGAGCTCAGAAGTCACAGGGAGCAAATGCAATAGTGGAGGGAAATCAGGCAAGGTAGAAAATATAATAGCTATGGATTGCCAGGTCTTTACATAGATTATCCCTAGTCCTCTAATTCAGCAGTCCTCAACCTTTTTGTCACCAGAGACTGGTTTGGTGGAAGACAATTTTTCTATGTACAGGGAAGGGTGGTATGGTTTCAGGATGATTCAAGTGCATTCCATTTATTGCATACTTTATTTCTATTATTATTACATTGTAATATATAATGAAATAATTATACAACTCTCCATAATGCAGAATCAGTGGGATTGTTTTCCTGAAGCTAGACAGTTCCATCTGAGATAAGTGTACACTGTGGGAAAGAAGTATGGAGAGAGGTGGTAAATAAAATAATGGGTGGGCCACATGCAGACTGAAATAAGTGTTGGATTCTGACTTAAAGCCTGCCAGCAGATGGCAGCTGTACAACTGAAGTACATCAACTCACTTGCCACTAAAAAGCCTGCCACCAGATGCAGCTTAATTGTCTCTTGCCACTGACTGATGGGGTTTTGATATTAGTCTGCAAACAATTGATTTATTACGGTCTCTGTGCAGTGAAACCTCTCTGCTAATGTTATTCTGTATTTGCAGCCACTCCCCAGTACTAGCATCACCACCTCAGCTCCACCTCAGATTATCAGGCGTTAGATTCTCATAAGGAATGTGCAACCTAGATCCCTCACATGCTCACAATGGGATTTGAGCTCCTATGAGAATCTAATGCTGCAGATGATCTGAGGGGAGATGGAGTTGAGGCGGTAATGCGAGCAATAGGGAGCAGCTATAATTATAACTGAAGCTTGGCTCACTCAACTGCCTCTCACCTCCTGCTGTGCAGCCCAGTTCCTAACAAGATACGAATTGTTATTGGTCCATGGCCTGGGGGTTGGGGAACCCTGCTTTAATTAAGCTGAAAAGTTGGAATGAGAGTCTCACTTCATAAATAAGAAAACTGAAATTCAGAGAAGTTAATGACCTCCCCCAGGTCACACAGCTAACAAATGACAGAACTGTGATTTAAATCATGTCTGTCTGATTCCAAAGCACATGCTTTTTTCTATTATACAATATTTCCAGAGACCAAATCTATACAACCTAGACAACAGAAATTTTCAATATGTGGGAGCAAGTCTTCGTCTCTAAGGAATGTGGTACAGAACCACAGAAGTAGTTGGGTATGTGTATGTCTTCACCAAAGAAAGATCCTTGTCCATTTGATAAGTTCATTCCCTTTAACTAAGCATATAAATTATTGCCACCAGAGAATAACTAAAGAGTTGTGAGGGAGAAATTACACACCTGCCCAACCAGGTCAGCTGAATCAGCTCTAGTGATCAATAAGTGAAAGTATTATCAAGCAGATTAAAGCACTGTACAGATTTATTTCATGATGGAAGCGTATGTCCAGTTCCAGACACTAGGTAATATGGCTCTTTCTTTCTATTTGGGATATATATATATATATATCTCCACATATCTACCATGATCTCTTTTTCACTTTCTGGAATAAGATTTCTTCAATCATATTCCAGAGCAGTGGTTCTCAAATTTTAATGTGCAGCAGATACAACCAGAAAGCTTACTAAGTAGAAAATATGGGGCTCTACTGTACAGTTTCTGATTGAGTTGGTCTGGACTGGGTTTTGAGAAATTGCATGTCTAACAAATTCCCACATAAGATTGGTGGTGGTGGTCAGGGGACCATATTTTGGGGATTATGGTTCTAGAGTTATTGCATGTTTCCAATTTCTTTCTCTTTACTCCAGACTAATGTTGGCTATAATATGACACCAGCCCTCAGGAATGAGCAATCTGCTTTACAAGTAAAGTGTTCAATTTATTGGTTTTAAGACCCCAGGAAGCTCTAAGTACTGATTTGCAGAGTTGATGCATTTCATAGTGAGTTCTGCATTTTCCCCAAACACAGAAAGCACAGACGTGAGTGAAAACTAAGATAGAAGTTAAGAACAATGATGCCGATACCTTTGTGACTATGCATATGGCCTCAAAACTCAGTTTTGTCCTACATGGTTTAGATCCTTAGGGTAGCCCTGCATAATCAATATAATCTACAAAGTTTGTCAATAATGTAGGACTTGTTCATTTTTCTGCCAATAATCAGATAGAAATAAGGTTTTGTTCATATTTTACAAATGATTTTTTTTAAATAATTCTTACAGCTTCACTGCAAGCCTTAGGTGTTTATAGTTGTCACAGCTCAGCTGTGGAAAGCTATGACTGATGCTCATTTTGACAGTTCCTTTGAAACAATTATTTAATGTGAGCATTATTTAAATGTGAGAATGGAATGAATATACCTTGGTGTAGTTCTCTAAAATTTAGTCTCAACATTTTCCATCTACATTTAAAACAGCACATTATTATTTGCTTCTTGGCTTTCATTTGGAGTTAGCACAGAGCTTATATATTGGGGAAAAGTAATTTAAACTGAAGAGCAAAAGATATACATTGATGTGCTATCCTTTGCCCTGTAATTCTCTTAATCCCGTCTGAAGACGGAAAAATGTTGATTTTAAGATGAGGCAAAATGTGATTTTTTTTTTAACTGTTCAGTTGGCAATTTAAGAAAAACCACATGCTTTCTGAGGCATTACTTCAAATCTTCTGGGTATGTAAAGTTACTTTCACCAGTTGCCATTTTGAGGAAAGATCCATTTATAGAGGGAAAAATATAATTCAAAAAATAAATGATTTAATAGAGGAAAGCTGCTGAAGCCTTTTTCTTCAGACTTGCAGGAATTCAGACCTTAGAGTTTTATTTAAAATGGAGTATTGGCCACGTATTCTAAGGAATACTTAATAGGTAGTGGTGGGGATAAGACGAGCCAACAAAGTAATGATCACTTTTCTGGGGAGATTGGGTGACATGAAAATACATAGGAAAGTTATTTGTTTACTTCAAACTATGTGTAATGTTCAACTAAGGAGGGTAATCTGGAGAAATTCTGTATCTTTTTTACATGCCATTTCTCTCAAGAATTGACAGCAGTGGCATTACACTCATTCTTGAAATTGCCTTTATGTACAAAGAGCATTCATTACATGCAGCTTGCTCATTTCTAAAGGACAAAGAAAAAACAAACTAGTTGCAAAATAAAAAAATAATACTTACATGGATATTATTTCCCTCACAGTGAGAGAGAAAAATGCCTGGATATGTTTTCAAACATTCCAGCCAACATCTCCAGAGAGCATGGACAAACATAGTTTTCATTTTTGATGTATGAATACGGTGATGCTTCTTAACCATTTCCCAGAGCACAAGCTTGTTTTCAGTCAGCCTGGCTGTGTGACCATAAAAATGCTAGTGATGTGGGAAAAACAAATATATAAATGGAAAACAATGTCAGATAGCTTATTCATTCCCAAAACTCTGCTTAGTAAATCTGCCATTGTATAATCTGAAGTTCATTGTAAACAATTTGCCTGTTAAGTAAAATGTTAGAATTGTTTAGGAATAAACAAAGCAGTCACGTTTTCACAAACCTCTCAGAAAGGTTTAAATTTAACATTTTCTTCGTATACATGCTTATTAGAATAGACACAAAGAAATTGTTTCCAGTAGCTAAAATTATATAAAAGTTGAATATTGATGTAATTATCTCAATAATATAGAAGAAACATTTTCCTCAACTTCTAAATTACCAGACAACCAAAATTGCTTTCACGTTTAAATTATCTAAATATTTTTTCAAAAAAAAATTAAACATTCTAGGGAGTCATATAGAAACACTAATATTAAAACCAATTTTTTTCCTTATTGAACATAGCCATCATTGCTATCAATTCCTTTCCTGTCCTTTTCTGTTTGAGCTCATATTATATATACAATTCTGTATCCTGCATTTTTCTTTTCATATTATAGCAGAAGCATTTTCTTTTTTGGTAAAGGATGTTTTGATAACTGATTTTCAGTGTCTATATATTATTATATGACAGAAAAATACCATGATACATCTAAAAAATTATGCATTAGAGAACATTTAAGTGGCGTGTAATACTTTTTAGAAAATAATACAATGGAAAATATCCTCGTACATCAATTAATGTATCTACCATTTTAAAGTCGTGAGTAAATAATGACAGTATTTGAGTAACATGAGTATGATAAGTCAAGTCCTGATCGTAGCTGGCCACATGAACACCCACAGTAAAGACAGTATTTCCCAGACACTCTTAATGGTAGCGTGAAAATGTGACTAAGTTCTTTCCAATATGGTATGAGAGAAAGTTCCTGTGGCAGCCTCCAAGAAAGTTCCATAACCTACTGATGAACACGCCATTTGCCAACACTTTGGGACCTTTCTCCAGTTTGGAACACAGGACAAGGGCTATAGAGCAGGGACAGTGGGGTGTGAAATATGACAAATTCTCATTATGTGTCTATTGACAAACTGGAAAGAAAGCATTTAAGTTTTAATAACTCTTTTAATGAGAGATAGTGATTCACCTTTGTTCAATTTGTATTTTGAGGGTAAGGGTGATACCAAAAAACTCATGATTTATCTTTATAGGATTTAAGGAAGATTACTGGGTTTAATTTCAAATGGGCACCCTGCATCATTCTCTGTCATCTCATTTTATCAATGATAAAATATATGTTAGCAAAACAATTGCTTTTAAAAAACAAATTAGTTCCAATTTCCAAGCAATAAATAATTTCTAAAATGTACTCTATTTCTTCTAGGGTAATTTTTCATTTTAGTCAATTGTTCACTACTGGGGAAAACAAAAGGTTACAAACTACATGCAAGAGGAAAAAATAGCTTCAAGACCTGCATAACTTTGAGGTACAGTTGTGTGAAATTGTCAAACCACAAGTCTCCCAGGACCTTCCAGTGTTAGTGGATTAGCCACGCCAGCAAGATTATTCCGTAATGGCTTCCACTTTGAGTAATGCTAATACACTTGTCCTCCTGATGAAAACTAACCTCAAATTTTGGGTTATATTGCCTTTGACTAACTTCCATATAATAAGGGCACTTGTCTTTTCAAAATAAATACTGGAAAGAAAAATTGAGGTGATTATGTCAGTAATTCAAGTAAAACAAAAAATATCCAGGTACTTGAGGCAAAAAGGAATTGAAGGTTTGAACTATGCAGATCACAATCTGAGCTCTCAATTTCACTTTGTCAAGGACACAAAGCATTGTATAAATGAAGTTTTCTGAGCAGAGATTTCCAAATATTATATCCAGCGTTCATAAATAGAGGACTCCCAAACCAATTCTCTTTGCTATCTCAGTAAAAAGTGACATTAATCAGGCTATTTTAGTTTACCAATAAGCCATTGGGCAAGATATTTTCACAAATATGAAAATGTAAAATGTTTATCCAGTTTACACTTCCTTTGAGCCTCTGGAAGTGACAGGCCACCATCATGAGAAATATAGGCAGCAGCTACTAGTGGTTCTATTTTTGTCTCCTACCAGTGATGTCATTCCCACTAAGAAGGTGCCTCTCTTCCGTGTCCAGCATTTCCCTTTTTGCATTTGCTTCCTACTATCTTGGCATGGCTGTTTTATGCTCTTTACTGCTTCTGTCCTGTTGTCACTGTGATTTCATCCCTCACTCTGCTCCAGTGATAACAGTGGAGGATGCGGGTCCATCAGTACTTTGATGTCAGGCCTCCTTCTCCACTTATGGCTTTGAAGCTCATCACTGCACTCCCACTCGTGCCCCTGTCTTTTCTCTATTTGATCCATATTGTTAGTTAATATCAAACAGGACTCTCTGTTCATAATCCTCTACCTCCAGACATTAGATACAGTCCTACTTCAGTACTTGACTGCTTTGAAACTTGTTGAATTTGGTACTCAATGCATTTTGATGTGAACATTTTGTCCCAACACTCATGGTTTGTTTGGTACACAATGCACAAGCTAGAACTTGTCAGTGTCGATTGCCTCATGACTCGCTACCCTTTCTAGCTGAAGCAAGGGGTCACATGTTAATCATGTGGTAGCTCTTGCCTTATGCACATCCCCTTGCAGTCTTATCTTAGCTTCTGTGGTCATTTTGCATATTTTTGTTTGGAACATGTGAAATTTATTTACATTGTTCCTTATGGGAAAAATTTATTTGGTACTTGTCACTTTGGGTACTCTTCTTGTCTCCTGCAACCAATTAACTAAGAGTACTGAGGTACCCCTGTATTTTGAAATAATTTCAGCTGTAGATTGTCAAATTTTGTAACACATTTACTTATTCATTCCCTTACATCATTGGATTGATTAGGACTTGGTTTTCAGCCATGTGGTACATATTAACAGTATGTTTACAAGTTTATCAGCTGTGATGGTTCATTTTCTATCAGTTTGACTGGGCCATGGGTTGCCCAGACTTTTGGTCACACCTTATTCTGAGTGTGTCTATAGGTTTTTTTCTGGATGAAACTAATATGTGAATAAATGAGTAAAGCAGATTTTTATCCCTAATGTGGGTGAACCCCATTTAATCAGTTGGAAGTCTGAATAGAACAAAAAAGCTGACCTTTCCATGGCCAAGAAGGAATTCCTCCTGCCTGACGCTTTCAAGCTGGGACACTGGTGTATTCCTACTTTAGACTCTAATGGAAACAATTGCTCTTTTTGGGTTTTGAGCCTGCTGGCTTTCTGACTGGAACTATACCACTACTTTCCTGGGTCTTGCTGACCATAGAACATAAGCCTTACCAGCCTCTATAATCATGTAAGCCAATTCCTTAAAATAAATCTCTTTACATACATTGTATTAGTTCTTTTTTTTTTTCTGGAAAAGTCTAATATACCAGCTAACTCTGGTATTTAGTTTTACTTACTATTCAATTATATTGTTTTCTAAATTACAAATTTAGATTGTTTTATATTAAATGTCTCCTCACTTAAAAATAATTGAGGACTCTCATTCTCAAAATCAGTACGTCTATGATCAGCTAGCTTTTTTTCTTATAAATATGGAATGAAAGCAAATGTGTGCTGGCTTAATAGCCCCCAGTGTCATGATAGAAGGTTCTCCATCTTATTGCAATTCTCTCCCACCATGTGCTCTGGAAATTCCTCAAACTATGCCTCATATGTGTCTACAAAGAAGTATCTCCCATGGACTTCTTCTCCTGCTCATTTCTCACATCTGGATGTTTGCTGCTTTATATATTCCACAGCAGACAATGCCCCTTCATGAACCACCATGTCTGTGATGCACCCGAAGCTAATTGCTGACTCTTGAGGACCCAGAGTAGTACTGAGCTAAGACTGCATCTCCCTGAGTCAAGAAAAGGATTTCTCCTCAATCCTGTGTCAGATCCCAAAACAAGGGAGATCCTAAGACCCTGATGGACCTGTCAAGAGCAACTATCCAACACTGGCAGAAGCTGAGCTTCCTGTCTTTCCAGTTTTTACTTTCCCCCCAATGTTTTAAAAATTATAGGCTCAGTTTTAGACAGAGCTCAAACTAAAGGTAAAGTGTACTTTTTTCTTTACCCTCAGTTTATATGTTTCCCAATACAGGGCCATAACCAGGAAGCTCAATATGGAAAGGATGAGCTTCATGTTGTTTTAGAGATCACCGACCTTTCTTACTGCATTAGGCAGCTTATTTTAAATTTAATCTTTCTTTAGGTTTGTGAAAGTAGAAATGGAATGTTGAGAGTAGGAAGAAGGAATGCTTTTTTAAAAAGTTACTATTTTAATGGTATTCATTTACAATTATTTTATTAAACAATCATCTTTTACATGTCATCAGACCTTACCCCTGAAGTGCAAAATACAGTCTGAGGTATTAAAACTGAAGGAACATTTGCACATATTTTGTAAGGTTTCACACTATCATAACCAGAATATTTTATGTACTACACCCAACTGCAGGTTTATAAAAACAAAACTATATAAAACAAATCTGGTTTGTATCATTTTAACTCTAATTCTCCCATTTATGATGAAAAGATAGCCAAAAATAATATGAGATTTAAGTTGCTTGCAAAATGATATATTCATTATTCAGTTTTATAAAATGGTATAGTTAAAAGGTCAACAAATGAAACAGTAGCCATCTCAAAACCACAAAAATCAAACTGATAAACCAGTTTCAATGATATAATGTCCTAATCACAGGATTTAATTCTCATATCAATGGCAATTCATTTAGTATCTAAAATAAATTTTCCAGAATTTTTCAGTATTATCCACATGCATTTAGGGTCACATAAGTAGCATGGTCCATATTTTTCTTTATGTAGGATTTTCCTCTTTAAATTAGAAAGTACATTTGTTAACACAGATAAAGTTTGGCATGGTCATATCAAAGTTATTTTGAAGTAATACAGAGAAGTGGAGATTTGCTTTTTAAGTCGTAGATTTCTTTCTCTTGAAGAAATTATCCAGACCCTTTCCAGATCCTATGTCACTCTGTGTCTGTATCTTCAGATAGAAAGTTGAGGCAATTATATAGCTAATTATTGTAATATAAACACTTCCTTCTTAACTATTCAGTCAAATTGGAGAAAAGGTGCTTTTTGATATGAAGATTGATTTAATTACTAATTTCACAGTGTACACACTTCATTTGAAACAAATCTAAAATTGCATAGTGATTTCCATGTAGTATTTCCATGTAAATTAAGTACTAAATAACTGGTCACAATTGTTGAATAAAAATTAGTTTCTACAGCAATTTTTATAGTTAGCACAGCACTTCTAGGTTTTGGTGTTTGTCATTGAATGGTTTTATTTGTTCAATTGTGTGGATAGCTTGCATAGGGAAAGTTGACTGATTGATTGATTGATTTTTATAATAACAGAGGCTGCATAAAACTTGGCTCCGTAAAAATTTATTGCAAAAGTGATAAAGGATGACATGCTTTTTGCAGCTTATTATTTGAGAAAAAACAATGTTTATTCTATGGCAATTATGACACCTTCAAAAACACACCTTAAAAAGAAAGCCTCCTCCAGACTATTTGTTTCGCTGACATCAGAGATTCGTAGGAAAAGGGACATTTTTTTTCATGGAGACTCCAACAGAGTTCTGCAAAATACACTTAACTTGTTTTCTCTTTGTTCTAAGAAAATAATAAAGAAACCTAGGTTGTTAAGAACCCACATAGGAACACTACCCTTTTATTGAGGGAGAATGTCCTCTTCCCACAACTATGGTTGGCTTTCCCATGTAACGGTTCTTGAATTAAGAATAATCTTGGCAGTTGCCTCACTGCTGGAAGCACAGCTACTATCACAGCTGAGCTGTTTACCTGGGAAGAGAGTCAAACACACCTGCTGATGTTCTCACTTGAACCAGAAGGAGAAACTGATCACAGCCAAATAAATAATTATCTAGGATCACTTAATATCTTTTGAAGGTTAATGACTATTTTTACTCTTTGCTACATAAATCAATGCTCTATGTTAAGATACGTTTCCCAAGAATTTTTCTAAAAAATAAATGTTGTCAGACATGGAAATCAGCCAACAACACGGGAAGTCATAGAATGAGTAGTTAAATCTCAGGTGTCCAAATCAGCCAGTCCAATTAAAACATATCCCGAAACTAGAATTATCTGGAATAAAACAAAACAACTTTCATTTTAGGACCACATATGAAAATCTAAATGTCATCGCCTTGGGTTTTAATGCTTAGGTGAAAAATGTAACAAACAATTTTTTCCTATACCTATCCTTTATCTCTATAACCAATAATCAAAGAAAATTGAAATAAAATAGGACTGATCCCATAAGACCTAAGTCCTGCATATTGTTTGCTTATTGTCAGTATACCCATTAGTACCATACAAATATGGCTGACCATATACATAAGTGAAAAAAGCAATATTATCAATATGCTTTCACTATCATGATGAGTTGTACTGTGAAATCTACCAAACCTACAAACATCAGACGTTGGCTGGCATTCAATTCAAATGCAACACTGACTGCAGTCATACGTGTTATCGTCAGTGAGCCTTCTCCCAGAGCAGGAAGCTGTTAGAGTCAGTCAAAGACTGGGTTTCTTATGCCATTCAACACCAAGCTGGTGGGTGCCTTCCTGTGTAGAAGGGCCAGTGAGCACAGGAGAAGGGAAAAGCTTGTGACTCCCAGAATGACCATTCCTGATATCAGTGCACTGGTGACAGCATTCAGCTGGAAAGGAGGTTCATTTGCCGAACCTGCAAGTAATAAAACACAAACAATGGAAAGGTCCAATATCAGATTTATCTCATCTTCTCCCATTTTATACCTGCAAAACATCTGTCATCAGTATCTTATAGAATAACAACATGACACTGGAGCATGAGATAATCTGACTATAATTCAATCCAATAACCAAAAGATTATATGGTTTAGAGGCCTGGTATTCTCTGGGCAACCGAAAAAAAGAAAGTCATCTAAAAAATGCTATAAAAACTGAGCAACAATGAGTTAAAAAATCCTCAATTAACTATTATTTAAAATATAACAAACTCGTAAAAGCAGATCTCATTATATTTAGTTGATTACAGTTTTGTAAGTAATCACCAAAAAATACTTAAAATTGTCAAAAATAATATTTTTAAAATTCAATTTATTGGGGTGATATTAGTTAGCAAAATTATATAGGTTTTAAGAATACAATTCCATAATATTATACTTTAATTTTCAGTATCTTTTAATTATCTTACCAAGCTGCGAATTGTTGGTTGGAGTCTCATCTGGAGGGGGGGGAAAAAAACAATATTGCATCTCTAAATATCTATTTTTATTATAATAGAATTCTATAATTACTTTTTACCAACATGTCCCCTCACCTTCACCCATAAGCTCCATGGGGAAGGCGATAATAAAAGTTCTCCTAAACCATTCTGTTTTGCCATTTTCTATTTTATGTGACCAAGATTTTATCATCTATTTCCCAAGCCCACACCCTACCGCTGCCCTGGGCATGCAAATTTAATTGCCATATATATTATGCTGTATTCTCTCCTGCAAACTTGGCTTCATCATTATCTCTTTAGTCATGTTAGTGGGGGCAGTAATTGTTAACAGCTATTATATTTTTTATAGCCCTATAACAAGCCATTTGTTATTCTGTTACAGGGAAATATTCATTATTTAGTGCCTCTCTATTTTAAGTGTTGCCAATTTGCTGAGCATAATCTGTAAAAACATCATTTCAAGTTCCAAGAAGATAAATTCACACTGAATAACTAAATAAAAGAAAAACCTGATGTCTGAGCTTGAGCTGTAGTGTTATTTGCATCTGTGAAGTAAAAGATTGAGCTGTTGATTTTTTACTTTTCCCTGGCAAATGTAATAATAGATGCAATAAACACATTCACTTGGCTACTCAAATTTTGTTACCCATTTTGTAATCATGTAGTAATTAATCCTTGAGCTTTACAATGAGTGGATTTCATATTTGTGTTTAAATATGTAGGTGTGTATGTGTTTGTGACCATTTGTTATTTGAACCATAAAATGTGTGCAGTTGATGAATTTTGAAGTATAAATATTATTACAATTAATATGTGTGTAGAATCACATAGTTTACAAAGTGCTGTTTCATATGCTATCACATTTAATATTCGTAATAGCCATATGGTTTATGTATAATTACTAACCCCATTTTACAGATGAAGAAACTTCCATCTGTCACAGCCTCCATGACAAACATATGTTTAAATAAAAGCTTAGTTTCAGAATCCTTTTTCTAGAATAATACAAACTAGCCAAGTATGGAAAATATTTTTAGTCAAAGAGATGAATATCTCAAGCTACAAAACTCCAGGATTAGTTTGAAACTACTGATGGGAGAACCTGGTGAGATATTTATAAAACAGCTGATGCTATTTCTTTTCAGACATGAGTCTTGGCAGAAATGATGATTCTGTTATTTGATCCCTGAAGTACAATGCTCAAAATTCATAGAGCACACATTCACAGGATTCTTTAGAATGGTGCAGTTCACTGCTATAGGACAAAAAGAAAAACAGCACCAATTTTCCTTATAGGGCACCCTTAGGAAAATCCTAACCTCCAACCGATACCATTACTTTCTTCTCATAGAAATAGATGAGATGAACGATCTGTGATTAATTCATCCAAAACATTCATGCACCCCTTTTCAAAGACAAACTTTCTCACTGGAACATGAAGAAGACTATATAATGCTCTAAAAGTATGTTTTAATGGTTATTCCTTATTTATAAATTGCACTTATTTGCTTTAAAAAATGTTTCTATTAAAGAATAGAAAGCTTTATTCTCCTATGTGTCCCAAATTAGGCAAAAGTGCTGTAACAGGAAGCCCCTATTTTCCGCATCCTGAGGTAAATAAAAGACATCACATTACTCACTTCTCATCCACATTATCACCAACACTTCCATAAGAGCAATTTCCCAGGTTACACCCATGAGGACTTGGCTCTGAACAACATCCCCATGTGGGGACAAAACCCCAAATGAGCCATGCCAGCTCTAGGTCCAGGACTATGGAAAACTGAAAGCACCCTACTTTTGACAGATGGTTGAAATCAAAGCATATAATATTTGAATAGTATTTGGAATTACATTTGGTACTAGATAAAGGTAGAGAGAAGAACTTTATCTGGTTGCTATTTCTGGCATCCTGCAATTTTAGTACCACTACAATTCAAAAAAAAAAAATCAAAGCATACTGTCTAGCCTGGAAAAGGGGGGAGCTTTTTGTCACCACACACTTCTGTTTTTCTCTCCTATTCACTTCGTTTTAACACGCACATATACATGTATGACTAAAGTAATCCTGTGGAATTAGAACAGCTGGAGCTATTATACTTGGTGGGTTCTTCAAAAACTATCAAGTTTATTGAGGACCTATAGGAGAAAAGTGGTAGCAGCATGCCACAGCTGTTTGAAAGCCAGAAGTAGCAGATAAATGGTCATTCTCCGTTTTTCTCTCCTATATATAGTTAAAATAAATAGAAAAAATGAATATCAATACAAAGATATATGCAGAATGAATATTTTTTTCCTTTCTTAGCACAAGCAAACTATTTTATTTAATCTTTACTTACCTATGTGGTAAAACGGACCACATACATCCAGTTCAGACTCTCAAATTTTTTACTTTCCACCTTACGTTCATTAACAGTCCATTGCTACCTTTGAACTCTGAGATCCCTGAGGGTAAAGACTGTGGCCTATTGTATTCCAAGTTCCTACCAGAGTGCCTGTGCCTTGTAGGGGCTAAATAAATATTCTCAGATGAATTATTAACTACCCCTAAAACTCAATGATACTAGTTTGGCTTAGACTTCTCCATCTGAATTTATGTAAACAAATGATTAGGTCTCATTGTTTTTCAGTGACTGTTCCCACGATAAGCATTTTCCTACCAAACAGTTTCAGCATTTGGGAGCTAAAAAGAACAAGAATTTCACGGATTTTAAATTTGGAGGATATGAATATTTGCCTAAATTAACTAACAAAATGATTTAACAATGTTGGTAAAACTTACCAGAATGTATTTGATTTCATTAAAAGACAAAACAAAGCAGAAGTTCTGAGTTTATCAACCTATTAAACTTGACCTAAGTCAGATGTCTACAGGAAAAGAGCAGTTCAACAAGTAAACAGAGCAAAAATGTCAAGTATCAGAGAGCTTTGAAGAGAGCAAATCAAGCCTGAAATTGGACTTCTCTATATAAAATCGACCACAGGACCTGGAGAGATAAATTCTAGCTGACCTATGGTAAAAATAAAATGAAACTAAGGAAAGAAGTTATCCTTGGTCATTAAGCAGGACATTAAGTTTATATTGGATTTGCCTGTGGATGGATATGGCTTGATGTCTAAGTTCTGTGTTTATGTAGAACTTACAATATATTTTGTGCATGGGTAGCATAGTATTATAATGTAAACATTGTTATATATAATCCTCTACATAGTGAGGTCACCATGTTCACCAAGAGGAACATGTTATTGCTATTTATCAAAATTATGAAAAGTAAATCCACAGAGAGTCAGGGAAGAATCAAAGTGGTCTGCAATGTTTGAACATGCTTTTTTGGGAGCTTTATCAGTAGAGAGACCCAGGTGACCAAGAGGCAACCCTCATGTGTTGGGGAATAAAGGTCACCTTTGAGGTGGAAACAAGTCAAAATTAGAAAGGAAGAAATCTAAGTATAATATCAGTGGCATTGTGATTAAAGGCTTTAGCTCTTTAAAGTTTTAACATAGATATTTTGGGCAACTAAATATGGTGTGGCTGAAACCTACAAACTTGGATAGCTGGTAAGCTGTGGTAGAATTAGAAACTTCTACTTGGTAACTCTTACTGGAATTTGGGGTCTTAGTAATTTGGGTCTTTTAAAAATTATCTTATACTAGCAAGTTATTTAAAATGTATAATATTTAAATTCAAAAGTAATGAACAATAAATTCAATTTGTCCAAGTAAGAAGGAGGCAAGGAGGTTAATAAGGAGGAAAAGCCATCTACTAAACATGAAGAGAAATGTCTCTTTCAAAGTTCTTTTCTTACAGCAAACTGACTCTAGATAAGCTCCACAGAAATGAAAATACTTTTTATCGTGCCTATCCCAAAGCATTCCTAATTATCAGCAAGAAGAGCTGAGTTTCCATGCAGTGTAATTCTATAAGCTATTTCAGACAGCTAGATAGAGGTAAGCTGTGGGCCTTTTACAAACCACAAACCAGTTATTTTTAAAGCACTCAAAACACATGCCAAACTCTCAAGGAGTATGAACTAAGTTTGAAATTTTATGTTTAATAAATTTCTGCATTATTTAAAAGGCCTATTAGTTTGTTTTTAAATAATGCTGTCTACAAAAGCACGGAAGAATGAATAATAAAAGCAATTCCCTGGATTTTTCAGGTCCAAAACACTTTTTGCTTAATTACCTATCAGGCAAAACTTTCTTTTCACTGTGGTGTGGGAGAGAGAAAAGGTAAAGATAATCTAACTGAAACATAATAAAAGCCTTATATCTAATATAAAATAGGGAAGAAATTATTAGACTATAATACAAATCAGAATTCAGATTTTTAAAGATAAATTTAGAACTATAGAGTTAGAAAAAATCTTAAAGACTACACTTTCAAACCCTTTATTTTAAAAATCAAAAGTCATTTGCCCAGAGAAGTAAACTCCCAATTCACATAGCTTATTAGTAGAAAAGCTAGAACTAGATCGGTTCCTTTTTTCACTCTAATTTGTGTTGTTTACACTACATGTCTGCTTCATCCAACTAATTCTAGATGACTCTTCTTTCACTCTGATGCAAATATCCCTTTGGAGAAAGGGATATTTGTATACATGAGAATACGTCTGCATAAAGAATTGTGCCCGTTAGATTCATGAGCATGAATGAATGCACTGGATGGTGTTATGTAATATTCAGGATCCTAGGAGGAAACAAATGGTACTCAAACTGGGCAATTTAAGGAGACTTTAATAGGACTATTAATAAAGATGTAGGGAATTCACAAGAAAAAAATCAAGTTACATGGGTTATGGATTAAGGGTAGGGTGTCCGGAACCAACAAAGTAGCTCTGTGGAGAGAGTTGTCTGTACTGAGCTGTGTGGGCTTCATGCCCAATCTGACTGCACCACCTATTGGCCAAGCCAACTGGAAACTCGACGGCAAGGCAGCCAAGGGACGCAGTTCACACGGGCCTGTCTTCAAGGGCAGAGAGCAGGGCAAGTAACGGTCGAGTGGATCAGGAGGGACAAATGAAACTGTCCAGCACAGTATACTTGCATGGGCATGTGTGTGTGTGTGTGTGTGTGTGTGTGTGTGTAAATGGGAAATGTGGTAAAGACAATATTGACCTTTGTGTGTAAGTTGAATAAACAGAAAACTACTATGAAATTGAAGTTGTTAAGCAGTTTGTCTTGTCTCACAGTTAATTAGTGCTCTTTAGGAAGCACTTTGAGTTCTCTTCAGAAGCCAAGTAACAAGCCATTTTGGAACAGTCTATTACTACACTCAAAAGGAGGGGCACTCTTACCACTCCGAGTAATGATGGGCCCCGCAGAGAGGATAGCGTTCCCAGAAGTGCTCTGGGGGCTCAGAGTGCTCCTCCTCCCCGCATCTCTCCTTTCTCTGTGGCTGCAAATCTGAGGAGTTAATGAAAAGAAATGAAATTGCACACCGACACAAAATTGTTTCTTTATGGCCATTTGGAAAGCAGATTTTTTTGGAAGAGATACCACATGTTTAATTTTATTCATTTACTTGTGTGCATTTAATTACTTTGCATAATACTGCTACAGTTTTTTCTTATCCTGGCTTGGGCCATGTTTCTTATTTCCTCCTGCTGTAACTGTGCATTGTCTCATTAATTTACATAGCTCAGTGGCTGAGCTATGTTTGTCAAACTTTTGCACTTGTATTTCTCTCAAGCCTTTAATAAATCTCTAAAATATTGGTCAGTACACAGCCAAGGTAATGTAAATTCTCCATTTAACCTGATCTGATATAGCTAGGACTAAACTAATCAATGACTCTAAAGAAATGCATGAATTTGAGCATAAATATAAACATACAAAAGTCATTTCAAATTTTAAAATATGCCTTCATTTTTCACAGTTTAATATTGATGTGACTATGGGATCTGTCAATAATATATATTTTTTTATTAACCAGTAAAAAGACCTGTATTTTATATGATGACTGTAAACAATTCAGATCCACACCTTTCAATGCTTTTAACTTTTAAACCAAGGGATTCCCAGGCCATCGGACCCCAATCTCTCTTTCTAGTGCCAGCCTTGCCCACCTTCAGGTTTTCCCATCATCTTCCATTCTGCTCCATAGCCTTACTGAAGGATTAGAAGTCCCCCGGTTACTATTGTATATGTCTGTGACTTTGACCATTCTTTGGCACGAAGTGTGTCTTTCATTCTTGATTTTTTTCTCTTTGGGGTTCATCTGTCTTCAAAATCACACCTCAAGGTTCACCTCTTGCACTCCTCCTCCTAATATCTCCTGCTTTATCTCTCTCATAATGACGATGAATACTATCTCTTACTACAGCCAGATCTCTGTCTGCCTTTGCACCATGAACATTTTTGTCCTGTTTTATTGCATAATTATCTCATGCTCCTAAAGGATAAGCTAATTGAATTCAGAATTTATGAATGCATCTCTGTATTCCCACTATTATGTCTGACACAAAGCAGGCATTCAATAGATGTTTACTAAATGAATTAATAAATCCTACTTCAAATAGTTTGACCTGATGCATACCCACTCTCCCTAGAGAAATTAGTGCCTAATATTTGATAACCTTTCAGCTTCGATAAATTTGACAATTTAGAATAAAGTTGCTAAAACACATACTGGCATGAGGAAGGGGCAGTCGTCAGCTCTGCATAGCTTGGTAACACAGTGCAGGAAGACGGTGGACATTTTCTGATTCTTGTGTTTCACAAATCGGAAAACTTCAAAGGAAAACCGGCCCTGCTGGCTTCTGCCATTTTCAATGACAGTGGTCTGAGGATCTTTGTCACAGCTACATTTCAAGGAATGGAAAAATAGGATATTACTGGAAAGTACCGGTCTACTGGGACTTGTAAATAAATTTCTGCACTATTAAGGGTGCCCCACTAAATTAAGAGCTAACAAAATCATGCTATGTTACAGAGATTTAATAAGAGAATAAGCTAACTCAACAGATATAAGAATAACCTAGATCATAAAATGGAAATAGATCAGTTTCTGATTCTAATATTACTCTCAAATTTTAGAATTACATTCACATGGTTCAAAAATACAAACACTGTAAGTATATATAATAAAATGTCTCCCTCCTGTCTTTGTCCTTGTCCACACCATTCTGTATTTACATACAAACTTGTATTGCATCCTCCCAGGGTATATGCAGACAAAAACAGAAGTAATACATTCTCATTGTTCCCTCCTTCTTAAACAAACTACAGCACAGTCTATTTTATTTTGTACCTTGACTTTTTAAAATTTAGCAATGTATCATAGAGTTTTTTCCATGTCAATACTTAGCAAGTTTCCTCATTCTTTTTCCACAGTTACATAGTGTGTCATCATGCACATATGCCACAGCTTATTTAGCCAGATCCCTATTTACACACCTTTGCATTGCTTTGAATATTTTGCTTTATACAAAATAAAAATAAATAGCCTTACATCATTTTGAATATGTGCAAGGTTATTGGTGCAATATTGCTCTCTATAAATATTGCTACATTTTGTACTTCCTCAATAATGTATGCATTTTTCTTACTGCAAATGAATATGTGAATCTTTTTTATGTACATGAGAGCCATTTGTGTTTCTTGATCTGAAAACTGTTTATGTCTATTGCCTAAATTTCTATTATGTTGTTGGCCTTTTCCTCCTGATTTCTACAAGTTCTTTATATGCTAGGAGGAGGAGCTCCCTGCTTGTTATGTAGATTGTTTTACTTTGTTGTTAAGCTTTGGACATTTCTCACAGAGTGTGTAGATGTGCATGTGTGTGTGTGTGCGTGCACACACTTGTACACATGCACACAGATTTCTATATTAAATTTTCAATAGTTTATTTAATAGCTTTTAGTATTTGGACTGAAGACAGATTTTTCTTGCTCCAAAGTTTTAAAAATCTTTATGTTAATATGTCTTCTTTTACCACTTTTAAAGCTGTAGTCTTTATATTTTTATATGTACATAAAGTTTATTATGGTATATTGAATGAAGTATAGCTATATTTTTCTCATGGTTATCCACTGTGCAGCACTATTTTACAAATCTTTCTTTGTCCCACTGATGTTCGATATCACAGCCTACCACACAGTAAATTCCCATGTTTTTCTTTTACCTATTTCTTAGCTTACTATTCTAAATTTTTTGTTTATGTCTATTCTTGCTTAGTATCACATTCATTTAATAATTTTAGAGCTTTTATTAACTATAATATTGAGTAGGACCATAACTTTCTCATTTCTATGTTTTTGTTGTTGTTGTTTTATGGATTTGTTCTTTAATCCCCCTTTTCTTCTTGATTAGTTCGTGCTTCTCTGTTTTAAGTTTTTTCAAAGAACATACTTGTTACTTATTCATTGCAAAATGTTGATTCATAGTTCCATTCCTGATCCAAGTGTTATTTAAGAGTTTTAAATTTTCAAGTGGTGGCGACTTTCTGTTTTCTGATATTGTTATAAATTGCTAACTATCAATATATAGCTTATTTATTATGTCATTTAGGTCTTCTATATCCTTGCTTAATCGTTGGCCACCAGAACTAAGTTTCCTGAGGAAGTGCAATTAAAGTCTCCCATTTTTATTATATTTCGGACTGTCTTTTTATAGCTCCCTTAATTTCCACTTTACGAATGCTTTGATCTTATCTGAGGCATACTTTTACTATGTCAATATAAATTTATTTTAATTTAGGAAAGTAGTTCTGGATTATATTTTTAAATATTTGTTCTATTCTATTTTGATTTCTGTTGAGGGGATTCCAATTATGCATATTATACGTATATTGCCTACCTTTTATGTCTATCTTTCTTATACTAATTCTTTTTGTCTTTTCCTTTATATTTGTTCCTTTTTATTTGCATTTCTCATTTTTATCTTACCTGTCCTATACTGTGCTTTCTGTTGTGTGCATTCTTCCTTGAATACCTTCTAATTATGACTTTCCTTCTGTAATACATTTGTTTTTTCATATCCATCTTAAATTCTCCCAGTTCCTTTTTTACATTCTCCTGGCCTTACCTTTTGCTTTCCTACCCTTTCTTACCTGAGTTCTTAATGCTATGTATACAACTATGATTACTTTTTATTTGTAAAATAAAATTAATGTTGGTATGCTTAATTAAAAATCTTATCTGTTCCATGGAAACATTGTTCCAATGAATTTAATTCATTTAAAAAATTTTTTCCTGTAATTTTCCACATATTTTTTGTAATACATAGAAACACTGCCAGAAATGCCTTTATTTGCTTACCATTCATATTTGGAAGAGTTGAATCTTCCTGGCCTGTTATTTTTAGGGGACTCCTAAGGCAATGTGGAATGTTAATGACCTTCCCTAGGGATTTCCTCAATTCCAGGGCTCCCTCTTGTTTTACAATCACAGGCAAGTTTTCTTTGAATATGGCATAATTGTGTAGCTGAGTTTTCTCTGCCTCTCTGAACTCTCTGATACTCATGAGGGTATCAGCCCTGTGCTCCTCAGGTTCATTCACAAGCCTATTCTACCAAGGGTAGGGCTTTTGCCTTCCCAGGTGATTACTTCATCTTTAGAAGGTGTACTTTTGTTGGCATTGTATGAGACTTATTGCTTCTGACTTTCTACCCCTTCATTCTCCATATTCCTCAGCCCTGGTGGATTGTTGTCTCTGACCCTGGATCCCACCAACTCCCACTCACAGTGGTGTCCTCTCCCTCTAGGCCTGCCTTTCTTCTGGCTTTTTCTTGGCCCTATGTCACTGGGACCTAGCAGGATTTACTTTTCTTCCCTGCTTCTCTGGCCACCTATCCCCACACTGCTTCCTGCAAGCCTCTTCCTACACTATTTTCTTTTTATCTTAACTACTTTTTCTCGATACTAACACATATTTTGAAATTTCTATGGGCTTTTTACCTTCCTAATTTTACTGAAAATGGCATTTGGGAGACTTTTTTAAGTTAGGTGTTTCACTCTTCTACAGTTTCCAAACAAAAAAAATGAAAAGATTGAGGACTCAGCTGAAGTCATAGTAATACCAGATGGAAGTCTGATGATCGTATAGATCTCTTGGAAAATAAGAAAAATGTCAAAATAAAATGATTCACAATTTCACCATGCATAAATAACTACTGTGAACCTTTTGATGTATTTCCTTATAGTCTTTTCTATCACATATAATATAAATGAAGTCAGTTGTACATGCAATTGTTTATGCTGATTCTTTCACTTCATATTTAACACATTTAAATTTTAAGAGCTATGGATTTCCAAGGATAGAAATATTAAAAAGACAGAACAGAAGGAAATAAAATAGAGGCAACATTTTTTTTCTGTTTTATAACTTTAGATGATTGCCATGCCTGTGTGAGCTCTCAACTTACTGGTTCTCGACAATTCGCTTAGCCATTTCCTTATTGTTATAAATATTCACTTTCCTCCCATGTTTTGCTATTTTAAATAGCATTAATACACCAGAAAATCACAAATATTTTAGAATATACTTCCCAATTGAAAAACATATAATTAAATAACATGAAATATTTTAAGGGTTTTAGTAGACACTAATAATTTTTTTCCCCAAAAAATGTTGCCCAAATTAATACTTCCAGCAATGAGATATAAGTGTCAGTTTGACCATACCCTCTGAACATCATCTTAACCTTGACTAGCCAATAAAACATATTCTTTCAGTTTCTCATCATGTTATTCTCATCATATGTCAATAAACAGCAGTGATCTGAGCCAGTTGCATTTATAAGCATAATTAGAAGCCATTGCTTCTCTCAGGTCTGTTTTGCTGTCAGATAAAAATGCTGAAAGAGAACTGAGATGATTGAATGTTTTTATGATCAATGTCCTCTTTTGCCAAATGTAGATTACATTCACTCTATCATTGTCTATTGGGGAATGAAGTTGAAGTTATTGGCTCTGATTAAAAAAAAAAAGGAGTAGTCGGCTATTTTATACTTCATATTAAATAGTAAAAAATGAAGAAAAGCATTTTTGGGTCTAAATTATCTAGACCGTCACTTTAATTTTACTCTTTTATTTCACATATGATGAGACAGTCTACCTGGAATAAATACTACCCTCCCACTGCCTTCCTCATATTGCCAATAATATCCTAGTCATGCTTTTCCTGAGACAGTGAAATATTCCCATATATACTAAACATGAATAAAACATCTTTGATGAACCTAACTTACTTGCAACTCTCATTCAACAATAGCTTTATCAGCATTTCATGTTGAAAACTGTTCTCAACTTTTATACTTCCAGCTTTATAAAGAATAAAAGTTTAAAATCTAAAACTTTACATTTAAAAACTATAAAAGTGCTTATAATTTGTTTCTCTGACTTAGAGTTTTCTATTTCAATTATTTATAATTAGGTCTTTGCTACCAATGCAATACTTGGAAAAACCTACCTAAGGAAGAGATCGTACCGAATATCATCATTTGGGTTCCCTGATGGGGTCGTGTAGCAATAATCCATTAAGACATTCCATCTGAAGAAAGAGGTAAGCATATTCTAGAGTCAGAGTCTTCTTTTGGGTATTCGTTACTAATCTTAGGTAAATAAATATTGACAACTGTCTTATCTCATGTAATATAGTTTTTTATTAGTTATTTACAGAGGATTCTTTTTTATTAAAACATTCTCCTAAATTCAAAGGTGTTTCACAATCTGCATTAGATTGTCACCCTATACCAAGTTGGGTTAAGGCTAATACCACACACACAAAAATTGTATATAAGGCAACTGAATGGTCAAAGCCTGAAGAAACAAAACCCAAAAGTGAGCTATGTAGGTGCTTCTATGTTCACTGTCAACAATGGCCTTTCGTTTCCAGAAGTTATTGTCTCTTACAGATGACAAAACATAATATAATACCACGTACAGCAAAGTAGTTTGATCATAAATCATACACTTTCACACCAGAATCAGTGAGAAGTAGGAGTGGCAGTCCGTACAGACACTGAGTTAGGTAGAAGGAAGCTATGAGGCAAACACGCAGGCTTCCTCCACGAGACCAGATTGTGCCAACATTTACGTATTACTTCATTCCAACTCTGGTGTTATGAAAACTACTAGTCCAGGGAAGTCGAATGCCAATAAAATAAGAAAAAATCCCTCCATTTAGTAAGACAATTTTAAAGAATCACATATATCCAAGAATAGAAATACCAAGACAGAAAGAGAGAAGGCAAAGTAGAACCAAGTTTCAAAAGTATATTAGTCTTTTTAGGATGCAACATATAAATAATAATGTATAAAAAACACAAAATAAAACAATTACATGTTAGCATTTGTAGGGCAGGATTGAATCTTAAGCTTGTGAATTCCATTCAATTTTGATCATTCTGAATTTTCTAAGTACCATAGGAAAATTGATGGATTTGCTAAGATGTTTCTGGGAATAATTTTATATAATTTTGACCCAGAAGACTATGGACTTCTTTATTTTAATAAATTTTTATTGGATAGTAACATATAGATACAAAAGTACACAAATCATAAGTGTTCGCAAAAATGACTGCATTTGATTAATCATCTTTCAGATAAAAAAAAATTAGACGATTCTGGTATCCCAGAACATCTCTCATGCCCTCTTCCAGTCATTACCCCTTCTTCCCTAAGGGAAGACTTGTTATTAGGTTGGTGCAAAAGTAATTGCGGTTTTTGGACTGTGAATTTTAAATCATTATAACTAGGTTCAAACACATCTTTATTAATCAAAATAGGCACCATTACAATCGACACATTTTTGCCAATGAGAAATAAGTTTGTTTATTCCTGTAGCATAAAAATCCATGCTTCAGGATTTAACAATCTCTTAGAAAGAGTTTTCTGCATCCTGCTGGTTGTAGAAGCTTATCGAGATGCTTGAAGAACTGGTAGTCAGTTGGCAAGAGGTCAGTTGAATATGGCAGATGAGGCAAAACTTCACAGCCCTATTAGTTCAACTTTTGAAGTGTTGATTGTGAAACATGCAGTTGGGCATTATGGAGAAAATAGGACCATTTCTGTTGACAAATGCCAGCTGCAGGCGTTGCAGTTTTTGGTACATCTCATCAATTTGCTGAGCATACTTCTCAAGTGTAGCGATTTAGTTGGGAATTCAGAAAGCTGTAGTGGATTCGACTGGCAGCAGACCACCAAACAGTGACCATGACCTTTTTTGGTGCAAGTTTGGCTTTGGGGAACTGCTTTGGAGCTTCTTCTAGGTTCTACCACTGAGCTGTCATAGCCGGTTGTTGTATAAAATCCATGTTTCATCACATGTCACAATCTGATTGAGAAATAGCTTATTGCTGTTGCATAGAATAAGAGAACTTCAAAATGACACTTCAAAATGACAATTTTTTTTTATTTCCAGTCAGCTCATGAGGCACCCACTTATCGAGCTTGTTCTCCTTTCCAATTTGTTTCAAATGCCAAACAACCATAGAATGGTCAACGTTGAGTTCTTCAGCAACTTCTCATGTAGTTGTAAGAGGATCAACTTCGACGATTGCTCTCAGTTGGTCATTGTCAACTTCCAATGACCCAGCAACTATGCTCCTTATCATCAATGCTCTCATCTCCTTTGCAAAACTTTTTGAACCACCACTGCACTGTATGTTCATTAGCAGTTCCTAAGCCAAATGAATTGTTGATGTCATGAGTTGTCTCCGATGCTTTACGACCCATTTTGAACTTGAATAAGAAAATCACTTGAATTTGCTTTTTGTCTAACATCATTTCCATAGTCTAAAATAAATATAAAATAAACAGCAAGTAATAAGTCATTAGCAAAAAACAATAAAGTGAGAAAGTGCATTAAAATGATGAATAACATAACCATATTTATTTAAGAATGTATATATTCCAACATCAAATGACAAATTTCAACAATGAAAAAAACCGCAATTACTTTTGCATGAACCTAATATATTCCAATTAATGACATAAAATGAGTCACTTCTTAATCTTTGTAATTTGTTATTTCTATTTATTAGCATGCCTAAATGGTGTGGCAATGACAGTATTTTTGAAATTGAAAAGAAATAAGCTAACTTTCTGATTCATGAGGTTTTAGGCCACCAAGATGTTTTAACAAACAAAAAATAAGAGTTTGAAAATACCTGCCATCCAGATTAGTGGCTTGTACAGCTGCAAATACTTTGGTTTTTAAAGGTAATCCTGTATTCGGGATAATTAGCTGCTGCCTGTAGGTTGAATCCTAATGATGAAAAAATAAACAATTAATCCATCCATCATTGCCTCCCCAATCACAGCATCTTTACAACTTAAAAAATGTCATATAAAAAAAGAGGGACAAATCAACATAAATCTATCAAACCAATTCCAAAGAGGACCTAGTTAACTCTCTAGTTTCTAGGCAGAACTGTCTTAAAACCAAATCCAAGTTACAAATTCATATTTATACATAAATCTTTTTATTTCCATAATTTATCATATATGATGGTCAATGTTCAATATATTTAAATTTTACTCAATTGTTAATAGAGATGGTTAATATCCTGTTTTTTTTAATATTCAATTGTCAATATTTGGTTTGCTTAAATTAATATTCCATTTATTTAAAAGTTTATTTAAATTATATCTGCTTTAATTCAAGCCCTTTGCCAACGGAGTTATAGGTCTTTATATGCTTGATAATATCTCATTTACCCAAATCATTTACCTGGCGATTTGAAATTACCAAATTTAATAGAAAACCAAAAAAAGAGACCAGTATGTTCTTTGAATTACCACAATAAAGTTCCTACACCAAATTCCTTGGCAGTTACTCTGGAAGGGTATCTCAGAACTTCATTTCTACCTTTTCACTGTCATTTGAGTCCTATTCTATAGGGTTTATTTATATCACTCTCCAATATATAGTAAATTAAAGCAACAGATTAGAAATTGAGAAGTGACAACTTTAACTTGACAATAAAAAGACAAAAATATTGTAGGATGCAAAAAAAAAATCTTCTAAAAATTTAACCTGAGAAATTATTTTGCATGGAGGCAAATTGTTTTCTCAAAATGTAGTGACTCTGAAACTACTGGTATTTTGCAGCAAAGGGAAATTTTTTTTTTAATGTGGGTAGTTCCCTGACCGGGAATCGAACCCAGGCTGCAGTGTTGACAGCACCAAAGCTTAGCCACTACACCACCAGGGAACTCCCCAAAGAGAAATTTTTAATGTTTATTTTGAAATCTCAAAGTCACCAAGCAAAGACAAATTACATAACATAGTCTAAGAAAGTGAGAAATAAAGTAACAGATTTTGAATTTTTGAAATTAAATCAATCATGGTTTATATGCTTCACTTTTGAAAAAGTTGCATTCATGTGCAATAGTTCATTCCCAAATAAGCCAGATAAATAAGAGATTATATGCACTACCTATTTTCTCTATTTCTGTGATGATTACAGCTCCCCTAGCAATTTCTGATAGGTAGTATTTGTATTTAATTATCTTTCTGGCTCCTTTTCCAACCTCTCTAAGAAATCCACACTTTATTAACTGTACAGCATTTTCCTCTTATACTTGCATGGATATCGTCCAGAAGACACTTACCTCTTCACAAGTATTATACTGCTAACGCATTTGCAAATGATATGACTCAGCTACGGTTTAATCATGAATCATCACATTTTTCCTTCTAAAATTGTTTCTAAAAGGTAATTCTCTCACTTCATTTTGGATAATTGCCTTTATTCTTGTTAGTACAATATTGTCCTTAAAATCAATTATATTTATTTTAGATTTTTAAAAACATTCATATGTACCATAACCTTATTTCAGATTTACTGTTTCTGTATCTGCTGAGAAGACACTAACATGTACAATTCAAGCTCACAAAGTCATCCTCACTTTGCATTTCCACAAAGGAGAAAATGGATATATTTATTTTTCACAGAAATAAGACCGCAGTTCAACTTGAAATAACCTGCATATATGGAAATAGCATAGTCAATAAAGTCATTGCTTTTTTATCGATTTTCCTAAGTACACTTATTGAATCCCAGATAGCATAGAAATACACAATTGCACTGAATTCAAATTGGGCACAACTTTCCTCTCCAAATGACTAACCAGAGAGAAAGAGTATGTCATACACTTTCATCATGTCTAAGGGTTAGAAAACAAGAGCTCTGCACGTGAAATAGAGAAATATGGTCCTTCATGATTGTAAACTAATATGTAATTTAAAATGCTGCAATAAAATTACATTTGGGCAGCTATGTGCTCATTTCCCAAATAAATAATCAATATGATTTTGGATCAATTACTGAAAGTATACCCAATTTTTTTGTCTTAAAAATTACTAGCTTTTTAATGCCCTATACCATGGCAAAATATTATGATAGTATCATGTTAACAAAGCAGTTTGGGGCAGTGAAATTCTTCTGTATCGTACAGTAATGATGGACATCATAGACATTTGTCAAAACCCATAGAGTAGACAACAGGAAGAGTGAACCTAAATGTAAACTGTGAACTTCAGTTAATAATATATCAATATTGGTTATCAATTGTAACAAATATAATATAAGGTATAAATAATTGAATAAATTGTGTGCAGTCAGAGGAGGTATATGGAAATTGCACTTTCAGCTCAATTTTTCTATAAACCTAAATTGCTTTAAAAAATAAAGTCTATTAATTTTTTAAAAATCTTGTTTCTGGGAAAATAGTTGAATTCTATTAAATAACTGGTTCGTAAATAGCTTCTAAATTTTAATTACTTTTTATTCAACCATTAGTAATACTTTTATTACAAAATGATTAAAAATGAAAAGTATGTTGGCATTACCTATTTCATTTATAGTCTGTTACCCAACCATTTGTTACCTTTTGAGATAGAATTAAAATCTTAAGGTTAGCATTGAATTACAGACTTTTCTTAGCATTAAGATTCTAGAAACTTTGTGAAGGAATATGTCTAGTAAGCAACAGGACTATAATATTATTTCTAATAAAGGAAGACCTTAATAGCAAAGCTCTCCTCAAATTCACACTTCAAACCAGTTGCCTCATATCTACCTCAGGGAGGTTATACATATAAATCAACAAATAGAAATTTTAATTTAAAAATAGTCTTCACAGCAATAATTATATCTGGCCATATTGGGAATGAATATTGGCACATGTTTACAGAGATTGTAGAACTTGGCAGCTTCTTACGGAAGAAAGTTAGAAATGGCAGAAAATCATACCAACAAAAGTAATCTTCATTCCAATGCATTTTAATTTGTTGTTTAGAATTTGGTGTCAGACTACAAACTTACAAACATAATTTTTTAAAATGTCTTTGGAAAATGTCCTACTACAATATTTATAGTTCGTTATATTCAAAGTATAAAGCACTGACTTTTAAATCAGTTGCATGAATTATAACTCAGTGTGACGACATGAATAATAATATAAAACTCAGATTCATAATTTACAAAAATGTTGGTTGATAGATTGAAAAAATGATATTTAAATCAGGCATTTAAAATGTATGAATAAAAGTTTTTAATCAACATGAAAATATCATTTGGAGGATAAATGATAGTTAAAAATAAAAATACATGTATTTTTCACTTTTTTCTGCCACTGTTGGTATTTACATGAAAAAAGTTTAGACAATACTATGTAAGTAGTTAACTTAAATTATTTCAGATGTGACAGAATTAACATCAGCCAAAAACCATCTTAAAAATATTAACACATTCATAACTAAGGATGCCTTCAAGAGAAGTATCATTTAAGCTTTTCCTATTTTTTTACAACAAAAATTTTATTCCCCAAATCTTGACCCTGATTATATTTACACATACATTCATACATAAATAAATATACATATTTAGAGGCACATAGACACTTTCAGTAACTATGTAGAATCATATTTATGAAATAAAATTTAAATAATTTATCAACTGTTAGAAAATAATGGATTTTTTATTATACCTTTATCACTAAGATAATGTAAAAATGGTAAGAAGAAGAATAAATGTTACCAAAGTATAACAGGGTTAATGTGGTTTTTTGTTAGATTTTTATATAAAAATCATTTGCATAAATGTCTCCTCCAAATGGTGAAAGAGAAAAGAACATCCTTCACCAATCAACTTACGTTATAAAGGAGCAGGTTCAAAGTGCTAACAAATGTACCATTGTTCTCTCTCACAGAAATAGCAGCTGAGGACCTAAAACAGAGTTAGAAAAAGGAAAGCACTGATGAGATTTTAAATGAAAAGTTTCAGTTATAACTTAGTATTGGATTGAAGGCATTGAAATTCTTGAGTAAACCTGACATAATTAAGGCTGGGGTAGGTGTAAGGTTTTAAACAGATAATCAAAAAAGCAAGCAGGGTCAAGTAAAGACAAACTGTTCTTTATTATCTTTTTATTCATAAAAACATCTTTTTTCTAATTTGTGTTACCTGTATGAGATTTTTTGCAGCAAAACATCACTCCAAAAGAATTTGAATCTGATGCAAACACATTTGCATCAATTCCATTAGAATAGATGTTTCATGAGAACAGGGATTTTGTTTTACTTCGTTCACTACTAGAATGTTGTGTGGTACATGTAAGTATATAATAAATACTTGTTGAATAAATGAATGAATTTCCACGCACAGTGAAGCTCAGGTATGTGTTCAGTGGGGAGGTAACTGGGCGGGGGGATGGGGTGAATAGTAGAGTGAGAGACAGTGACACCCTAATGACCTGCTTCTCTCTATACTTGTATCCTTTAAACTCAAAGTCTTTCTTTTCTTTATTAAAATCTTGCTTTTGACCAAGTGATTATCATCATTGTGCCATGAAAACTAGCTACAAATATTTTTCATCTAAAGTAAAATATGGTCTTCACATTTCCTTGTGACTATGGTTAAATAAAAACTATAACTTTATGATAGCAAACCCTGGAATTGGAGAGGGAAACTTTCACTCCATCACTCCATTTTGTCAAAAATATTTGACAAATTCAGATGACTATGTTGTTATATGGATGTAACCCTGCCTTGCAGTATATGCTTTGAGAATAATGAATGAATAATGATTACCTACAAAGGCTATGACCTCAGTCCATGCCTGGAGCTCTCTGGCACCAGGTGATGCCACCTTTCTTTGGAAATTATCAGCACCTGTGCAGGTGACACCTCAGCAAGAGGCATTGAGACCCAAGACTCTGGGGCAGCAGAATTCAACAATGAAAGCATATGACAGAGACAAGCCAAGCAGGACTCAACAATGTAGTGACTGAATGTTCTATGTGCTGGAAATGTGACAGGCCCTTCTGGATTGCATAGGCACCCAGAGTTCTCGGATTCTTGAGCAATTCTGAAAGAAGCAAGGAGAACCCAAGGCAGATACTTCATTAGTTTGAGCCAGTTTTAATTTTGGGGAAATATATAATAAATATACATTATATATATATAAAACATACAATATATAATAAAATATATAATATATCGCTTCAGCTGTTGATATGGATCATAACATTTTAGATAGAAGATAGATAGATTGATAAAGACTTTCAATAAGGTTGCCATTACATTGAGTTTGGCTACTCTCAATACGTTCTGCTAAATAAATTCTTACAAATCTTTATAAGTCCCTTCAGCATAGGAATTACTCAAATATGTAGACAATATAAGACAGCAGGATAAAACGCCAACTTACGAAGCGAGCTGGGTATTATTAACCAGGTATTCCAATGGATAACTACAACTAAACTTGTAAAGAAGCCCCGGTAGATAGCTGATGATTGTTGGTGGGTCTGGAGTGTCAATATATCCTGAAATATTTCCTATTTGTACTGAAGTGGTGTTTCCATAAGCACTGACTCCAGAAACTGTGGATACCTGTTAGAATGGTAAAGTTTAGTGATTAAATAGCTATATACAAGTTTAGGCATTTCTTATGCAAAGTGTTTGACCAGATCATTTCTAGGATCTGTTTCAACTATAACATGTCATGATTTTGAGACTATACACACATAACGCTATCTTTAAGAGATGATATGTGTCTTAACTAAATAAAACTTTGTACGAAGTTGGACAATTAATTCTGTGAACTCATCCTAGAAAAAGTGCTACATACCTCATTGCTGAATATCATTGCGGTCACCTTCGAAATACTCCCTTTGGAAAACTATGTACCCACACCAGCACCTAGTCCACCCTTCAAAGCAATTTTGAAACTCTTTTTCTGAAATAGGGACTACAACAGCTCTGATGGCCATTCCAGAAAAAGAATTCCAAAACTGCTTTGAAGAGTGGACTAGGCGCTGGCATCAGTGTATAGCTTCCCAAGGGGAGTGCTTCAAAGGTGACCGTAGTGATATTCAGCATTGAGGTATGTAGCACTTTTTCTAAGATGAGTTCATGAAATTAATTGTCCAACCTTGTATTTACCAAAGATACTTAACTTATATTTCATAAATAAAAAAGGAGAGACATTATATGTTCAGAGTGTTATAACAAGTAATTTGAAAATGTTCATGATAAATCCAAATTCTATGGCATGGTTTAAAAGATCCCTGTTAATCTGAACTTGTTTTCTACTTTAGCTTCCTATTTCCAAGCTACCACTCTTTGTTAAAAATGCTCTGGCCCCAAGGCCTTTGTTGTTCTGGCCTTTGTGCACAGGCCTTCTGCCTTTTCTTTTCACCATGACATATCCTACTTCTCCCCTGGATCTCAGCTCCTCTAGGAAACTTCTCTGACTCTTCCCCTAGCCCCTCTCTGCACACAGTGCCTATTTCCATCATAACAGTAGTCACAGTGCATGAATCGCCTCCTGACTGGGCAGTCCCCTTAGCCATAATTAGAACCTCTAGTTTGCCTTTTCATCTCAGCTTCTTCCTCTGTAGTACTTGGAGATCCTCATCCCCTTTCTGGGCAATAGTTCATAGGTGGGTTTCAGGGAGATCATGAACTTCCCAAAAGTACAAAAAGTATTGTCCACGTGTGTTTTTTTTCCTGTGACTGATGAGCTTTCACTGGAGTCTCCAGTTCTACTAAAATTTAAGAACCAGCTTTTTTAGGAATAATCAATATTATTCTTGACCTTCATAATACCATGGAGCAAGTTTGTCAAACCCATGGCCAGCAGGCCACATGGGGCCCAGGAAACTTTGAATGTGACCCAACACAAATTTATAAACTTTCTTAAAACATTGTGAAAATTATGCACAGAACATTTTTGGCAGGGGGGTAGATGGGGGGTTCCCTGACTGGGTATCGAACCCAGGCCTCAGCATTGAGAGCGTCGAAGCCTAGCCGCTACACCACCAGGGAACCCCCCACAGAACTTTTATTTAGCCTGTTAGCAATCCTTAATTGTTAGTGTATTTTATGTCTGAGCCAAGACAATTCTTCCAGTGTGGCCCAGGGAAGCCTAAAAAATGGAACACCCTTGAGGGGAATACAGTTTCTCTCACCATGCCAAATATCATATGTCACTCAGTAAATATTTTTAGCAGATATTACAGAGATCTGTAATACATAATTTTCAATAATAGAATAAACTTTATGCACGAACCTAGGGCACTGAGGCAATTACCTGGCTAATTTATGAATAAAGCTAGAATCATTATGAATGAAAACATTGTGTTTCTAATTCAGTGATTTTGTAGTGTGCTTAATTTTTCCCATATAAGAATGTTCTTGGAACAGATTCTGGTGACATCTAAGGCAAAATGGAAGAATAAGCAGTTTCTTCTCCTCTCACCGCTTGCCTGAGTGGCTATCTAAATATAACAATTCTGTCTATACACACACACACACACACACACACACACACACACACTTTGCCTGGCATTTCCCCTACATCGTTTATTGTTTTCTAGACAGCAGGACAAAACTTAAATCCAGAGAACAAAGTGCCCTGAAGGACAGGCCTTGGTGTCGGTATGGAGGGAGGAGAAAAAACCAGTGCTGCTCTCCTCACAGGCTCCATCTCCTCACAAGGAAACTCAAACATGTAATGATCAACCTACCTCACTGCCCCTCTGGTCCACTTTACAGCCTCTCTGCGCACAACTCACAGAGATGAATAAACATTTTCAATAGACTAACACTCAATGTGCAGACTTGGAAATGGTCATGGACACAATATTCTAACTTCCCTCTGGGAGAAAACTAAAGGAGGTGATTCAAAGAAATCTCTTTTTCCTGCCCCTCATCTCCCACCAAGTCATTAAAAACTCTGCCGTTGGAATATTCAAGCCATTCCTCTTAATCACGCACAACAATCTATGAAGAGGAAAAGCCAATTTCTCTTTCTTCACTGGACTAAGTGGCCATGCTCACCATATCGCCTTTTTGTATTTGCTAAGATTTAGTAATAAGATTATATTTAAATAAGCAAAATGAGCAATTGTACTAAACGAATTTCAGTGTTACACCTCCTAAATTAAAACATATTTACTTCAATTAATTTTAATTCCCAGGAGACTCAATTCTTTTTTCAAGTCTATTTTTAGTTTCCATGTATGAATAAATACATGAATAGCGTAGACTAGCAGTTCTCATTCAGGGTGGAAATATTTGAAGTAGTGCTTTGATATTCTCAATGACTAGAGAGAATGTGGTGCTGAGATTTCATGGGTAAGATTGGGAATGATAAACATTTTGAAATTCAAAGGGCAGTCCCACACAATGAAGAATTTACACCAGAAATGCTGACGCACTCTTTTACAAAACACTGGTGTGAATTATTCAATGGTAAACCTGAAACATAGATGATTCTAAGTTTCCCATTCTATATTTCATCTCTCTTTCTGAATCAGGTCACCAAGAAGCGATAGGCCAAGTGATTTATTGCCAAACTCACTGGAGCAAACATTTTTTGTATGATAAGATACTTCCACAAAAAGCATGAGGAACATAGCTAATGACAAACTGTAGAGAAATATTTATCACCGTCACTCACACAAAATAATGTTGCTTAGAGTAGCACATTCCATCTCAGGCCCCTCAACTGCCCAGCTACAAAAAAGAGAACCATTTTTAGAAAATAAAATTGTATCTTTGGAAGCAGAAGCCTCAAGCAGGCAAAGGAAAGTGGTTGGTTCAGTTATAGTGGAATTTTTTTTTGAAAGATAGATTGGGCTTCTGATTATTTTATGAAATGGGGAGATTTATTTGTTTGTTTGTTTTTGTTACAACCTCAAACCTAACACACTATTTCTCAGGAACCTTACCACTAAGTTGTTGCCACAGCCCTCCAAGGTGCTGAGATTGATGATGAAAATGACCACTGCAGGAAAGGTGTTGTTATTGACGAACCCCCTGCAGTGGGAATCCCCATGCTTTCCGTTAAGGGCCAGATCTGTTTCAGAATAACCAGAGAAAAGTACTGTGCAAAAATTAATCTTCATTGTAATGGCCTGCACCCCACAGTAGACACTGATGTCTCTTTCAGCTGAAATAAAAATATATAAAAAACCAAATATAAGTCACAAAAGCACAGTACAGGATATAAGAATAACTTTAACATCCCTGATATATTTAGTCACCCTCCAGTCTGTGGAACTCATTTCTGTATTTGACTACACCATAATCTAATATTAAAGGTATTAAGAAAAATAGCTAGGAAAAAGTAGCTTTTTATTTAGTTATGTAAGGAAAGGTCTTTGAGAGTAGAGATTATAGTTCAGCGCTGTTTCCTGTGCCCAATATACAGTGGATGTGCATTAAATGTCGGTTGAATATTGTCAAATCATTGGAGAATTGAATGGAAAAAATCAGGTTACTGAGGAAATTTAAAACTAAATTAACTGAATAAACAGATCTGTCTAGAGTAGTGATGTTCACTACAAATGATACATTGTCCCAAGTGTAAGAAAGAAAGAGTTAAAATCCATCCTAAGCCAAAATTCTTGAGCACTTTGGTATTTTGTAATCTATATTATCCAGGCTGTAAAAACAAAGGTTACCCATTAGAATTTCATTTTATTTTACCTAATTTAAATCACACTAGAAAGAGAATGAAAAATAATGTACTGATATTACAAACAAAAATGCATAGCTTACTCTAAGAAAATTTTGCCAACCACTATGCCTCAATAAAATAAATGAACTAGCTATGGAAATGTAAAGCACAATTCTCACAGTTTTCTATGGTTCTATGAGTTACCACTGATGGGATGTACGCTAGGTCTGTAGAGGTGAGCATGTAGACATACATACATAAGATTTTCATATCTCTAGTTATTTTTCTACATATACTAAAAAATTATATGTAAAAAATTGAGAGGTTAGTTGTTGGGTAATTCCCCAGTAGTAGACGCAATTACTTGTAATGGTTTTGGTTATTGTTGGAAGTTGAATTATGTCTCTCCCCCCAGAAAAAAAAAATACATTTAAGTCCTAACTCCCGGTACCTCAGAATGTGACCTTATTTGGAAATAGAGTTGTTGCAGATATAATTAGTTTAGATGAGATCATAATGGCGTAGGATGGGTCTCTGATCCAACATGACTGGTGTCCTTATGCAAGCAATGTCATGTGAAGAGACAGAAACTGTACCATGTGAAGACAGGAAATTGCAGCGATGCATCTATAAGCCAAGGATTGCTAAACATTGCCACCAAACACCACCAGAAAGTAGGAAGAGGGAAGGAAGGATTCTACCCAGAGTCTAAAAGAAAGCATAGCTCTGTTGACACCTAAGTTTTAGACTTCTGGCTTCCAGAATTGTGACACAATAAATTTCTGTTGTTTCAAAATTACTGTTTGTGGTACTTTGTCATGGCAGTTTGAGGAAATTAAGCAGTAATAGTCTGTTTTGCCAGGTAAAGAATCTGGAACATACCAGGTTCTCAAACTGTGGATATAAACAAACAAAATCCAAATAGACTATTTGAAGAAATGCACTTGATTATTCAAAATAAGAAAAACATGTAAAATAAAAAATATTTTTGGTAAATGATAGGATGTTCACCTAAGTAAATATAAATGTCATTCAGGATTTCCTGAATGTAGAATCAATTTGTTTAGACACCTCAGTTCTCATATAAGGGTAGAAATGTTCAACAGCATATTTCTTTGGAGTATTCATTCTTTACAGTGTTTTGTTTTCCTTGCAAAGTGAATCATATGTTGAAGATCTGAATAAGTCAATACAAAAATTTCCATGTTTTGTCATGATTTTATACACACTACAAAACAGAAAGAAAACATTTTCATGGCGAAAAGGCAATATTAGGCTAGATATCACAGATAACTCCAAACAATATTCCCTTGCAGGTAGAAAAATTAATTTAATTTATTATGAAATACACTTTACCAACATAGAAAAAAATTAATTACCACTTACAGTTGGGAGAATATTTCTATTAGCCATCAGTAACATTAACTGTTTAAATGCAATCATGATTTTTAAATGATATTCTTTACTAAAATAATAGAGTTCATTTTAACAAGTATTTATTGAATGTCTATCAACTTCAAAATGCATCTCAAATTTACTGATTTTTTTTCTCCATTTTCATGCTATTCTTTGGCCTGTGCCACCATTATCTTTTCTCCTGGAATATTACATTAACTCCCCAAATGTTTCCTTTATTTCCACTCTTAACCCCCTCTAATTATTATAGTATAGTTGTTAAAACATAAATCCAACCCTAATCCAAAGTTAAGATCTTTGCTCAGATCTTCAATAGCTATTCATTTCACTTGGGCTAAATTCCAAATCTTGAACCAGGTCATCAAGACTCTGTGATCTGCCACCTTCCAGCCTCTGCATTTTTATCTCTCTCTACTATTCCCCCTACGTTTGTTTCACTGAAATTTTTCAATTCTTTAAAAGCATCACACTGAATGATAAAAGCCAGAATAGTGGTTACTTCTTAGGGTCAAACTGCATAGAATAGAAGAAACAAGGAGAATTTAAGGGGTATTAAAAATGTTCTTTACCTTGATCTGAGTAGTGGTTACATGAGTTAATGTGTATGTTAAATTTTCAAGATGCACCCTAAAGATTTGCTGCACCCTATTGTATGTAAATTATTCCTGGGGGTTCCCTGGTGGTGTAGTGGCTAGGCTTCAGTGCTCTCAACACCATAGTCTGGGTTCGATTCCAGCCAGGGAACTACCCAAAAAATTAAATAAATAAATAAATAAATCCTCAATAAACTATAGTGAACATTCTTAAAAGCCTAAAACAGGTTTTGCAGACAAAGCCTTGAGTCAGTGCTCTTCCCTTGGCTTGAGATTCCCCTCCTATCCCCAGTCTTTGTCTGCGTAACTCCTACCTTACTTGGGCCTCAGACTTCATTGTCCCATTCCCAAAGCCTTCCCCAATTTCCAGTTTGAATTAGACCACTAAGTTATATGATGCCATATTGCCTTAGAATCATATATGTATTTGTATATTTGTTTTTTCATTAAACCAAAAGTCCTCAAAAGCAAGAATCTATGATATTTATCAATGTAATCCAGTGAGTATTGAATTAATTACCACAAAAAATACTGTAGCAATAGTCTACACTGAGGATTTACAAAGTAGTGGTCCTTGTTCTCAAGTACATCACAGTCCATAAGGGAAGATAGATATGGCCCACATTGTTGGAAGGACTGGGCTAAGAGCTATGGAATGGTGTAGAAAGTGAATCTTACCCAGACCACGTGATTGGGAAGAGCTTCCTGCAGACGACAGCACTAAGTTTTGAAGTATCAGTAGGAGTTAGTTAACTATAGGGAATAGAAAATTTATAACACACAAGGGACAGCATGAATAACGGCACAGTGTAAAATATGCTCAAGCTAGTTGAGAGTTGGACAGTTTGGTTTTTGTTAGAATTTAAAATGCAAAGGAGGAAATATTAATAGCAGGAAATGAAAGCAAGTGTTAAGCACACAGGCAAGATCATAGGAAAACTTTACCTACAAAATGGTCTCTGTAAAACAACAAAACATCTCCCTAAATGTCAAATCAAATTCTCAGCTAACTAGAGAGTTCACTAAGAACTCTCTTTATGTCCAGTGAAATAGAAAACAAATATCATTGCATTATTTGGCATGTCATAAATGTATCGAAGTGAATATATATAATTAAATATGTTTAAAAAGGAAGTATCATTCTTCTTAATGTAAACCAACTAAAGGCTTTAGCTTCTTCACCTTCGTTTGAGAGCAATTAATTGAGGCTTGCAATAGCTTACCAAATGGCAATGTTTACTTTGTCCAAACATAGAGCTCTCTTTTCTTTTCTGCTTTATAACCTAAGACTTTGAACCACTGCGTTGGAACAGAATTTGCTACAAGCTGATCCCATTTGAAGATATGACAACAAACTAAAGGCTTTTTGCAGTGTAACAAAAGAGATCCATTCAAATCCATCCTAACCCAGTTTTCTGAAGACTTTTCACAGTCCCTTCCAAGGAACACATTTTTTCCTGGTTGTAGATACTAAAAACATTCAATGAGCAAAATTTTTCTATTTGTGAGGCTCTAAGGGGAGAAAAATGTTACTTCAAGTTGCCTATGGGAAATTTCTGCCTAAAGTGGAGAAATTTTTGTTCAGAGATACTGAATAACATTTTTCTCAACAACTAAATGTTTTGAGTCTTCTTATTTTCCAACCCCTGACCTGAATTGTGACATCCCTTTGGACAATACTCAATATTAAACAACCCAATGAGTACAAACCGACAACAGAAAATACCGATGAGTACCTTTAGAGGCTTGATTTTTAGGGTTTTGAATTTAAATATACTACTAATGTTTTAAATGGCAGGCCTGCTTACAGAGTTTATGTAGTTACATTGCCACAATGGCAATTTTTCTCTGGTATTTTAATGAGGCTAAATTTTTCATATAAATTTTTGAAATTCAATCAGTATTCAATCAAATTCAGGGTAAAATAAAGAAATGTCCTGTACTTCTCTCACCTATCAATTAGGCAATGAATTTGTCTCAGGTTTTCTAAAATTATACAAATGTTAAATATCTCTCACCCTATCACCCTATCTATCTCATTATGTA
Organism: Lyroderma lyra; assembly: GCA_004026885.1. Classification (NCBI taxonomy): domain Eukaryota; kingdom Metazoa; phylum Chordata; class Mammalia; order Chiroptera; family Megadermatidae; genus Lyroderma; species Lyroderma lyra. The sequence continues at coordinate 7,307 of PVJL010006205.1, read as the reverse complement.
TAAAACTGTGTTCTGATTTATATGGCTACCATATAAATGGGAGTAAGTATCCCCCCATGTAATATGAAAAATATAGTCATTTGTGGGTAAATTTCTGGACAGCTCTAACATGTGAGTAAAAATATCGCTCTACTCCTAAAATACCTAATTATACTTTTTCCTTTTAGTTATAATTACTGACAGTATTTTTGCAGCATATCATTTATGTAGCTGATGTATAACTAACTGCTTTTTCTCAACAATATCATACTCAACTGGCTTAAATCTAATGGCATCCAGGTGAGGCAAAAGATCCCTAGCTTCTGATAGATTGAATGATTTTCATCTCATGTCAATACTATTGAGACCTACATTTCCTTTCACCAGTGTCAGAATATTTATTTTAACATTTTAAAATTTATTACCTGGAGTAATAGGGGCACAAGTCAATGCAATTATTCAAGTAATTTGCACACACATATTCTGCAAACAAATATGGCAACACCCCACAATTGGGCTGTAAACTTCTAATCAACACTATAGAAGAGTGGCTCAAAAATATTCCTTCACCTTTGATCTAGAAATTAAAAAATCTGTATGAAAAGCAATTCTCAGTGTCAGTGTATAATATAAAAATAAAAATGAGAAGGGTGCAAAGAACAGGAATTAAAACACAAAATCAGTTTTATACAATCTAGGGGCTATTGGTTCAATTTATTTTCAATATATAAATTACATGCCACTTTATGTCAACCAAGTATTTTTAAAAAGCATTTATTATATATGTATTATGGCTCAATCTCTGTACTGGATTCTGCAGATAAAGACATTAGAAAGACTCCTTTACTTCAAGAAGCTTATGGTTGGGTAGAGGGGTCAAGAAAAGCAAACGATTACAATGTAGCCTGATCATGATATGATATAGAGATTAGTATAGCTACCATGTTCTATACAGTCATGTCTTGGTAAGGCAGAGGTGTTAGGAAAGGATTGTTGGGAAGAAATTAAATAGTTCTAGCTGGCTAAATATTATATAAGAAATTGATTGCATGCTGGCATGAAGAGAAAGAGATGTCAAGCTGATACTTCAGTTTCGAGCTTTAGTGACTGAAGGGATTATTCCCTGAAATAAGGAATACAGAAAGGAAAAAGATAATGAGCTCAGTTTTTGAGAGGCTGAGGTACATATGGGACATTCAAGCAGAAACGTACAACAGTAGTTGGAAATATGAGTCTAATGTTTGGAGGACAGAAAAAAGTAAAAAATACGAATTTGAGAATCACCAAATAACTCAACGTATCAATAATAAACAACGATAATAGATGAAATAATCATAAGAGTATTGAAGAAAGAAGAGAAATAGACTGAGACAGAAAAATAACAGCTAAGTTGTCCTTTAATGAGACTTTCCCTCATTTCCCCAATGGAATATAATCATTCTCTTGTGCTCTATCCCACATCATTTTAGCTATGAGTCTACTATATTGCTTACATTATATCTGGGAGTGTATATTTGCTTTCCATTAAATTATGAACTCATTGAAAGCTCTGGGTTTTCCCAGAGTGCCTAAGGAGTACTCAGCAAATGTTTATTAAAATATACTTAATTCAATCCTTTCACATACAGCATGCATGGTTTCTGACTTTTTAATATCAAGTTCCAAGATTCATAAAGGAAATATGTGCACAATTGATAGGAGTTCATCCTGACTTTTCATCTAAAACTCGTATTTCCTATCTGCCAACTTCCTGAAATGATTCCTGCTTGCAGAGTTTTAGACAAACATCAAAATCTTTAATGTCAGACATTTTCGGACTTCCTGACAAAACTTAACCAATTAAATAATATGTACATAAAGTATTTTTGTTATTTGTTTATTTATTTAACCTTTTTAAATGCATTAGTCTGGAGACTAATTATCCTGCCTCATTATTAATAATGAATTAAGAAAAAAACATTTACCCTTAATAGTGATAGATTTGCTGATCCCTGTTGTCATTTATGGCAAGCAAGTGACAGCTACTTGGGTTGGCATAAGCACTATAATAACACGAAGCTAGCAAACGCCATGAGTAACGTGCTTTCACCAGCACTTACTATACTCTACTGTGTATATGTATTACCAGAGAATCTTATTAGAAGGCAGATTCTGAGTCAGTAGATCTGAGTGGGGCCTGGTTTGTGCATTTCTCATAGGCTTCCAGGTGATGCCAATGTTGCGAGTCTCTTAACCACCTTCTAGTCACGACTGTATACAGGGTCCAGCAGGAGTAATGCCCTTTTTAAGTAGTTAAAATATTGTTATGTTATAGAATTCCATGCTTATGATTTTGTAATAAAAGATTTTGTATAGATTACTAGCTCATTAAAAAGGGCATTACTTTTGCCAGACCCTGTACTTTTTGCCTGGGCATGCTTACAAGAGGGAGAAGTTTGTGTGGAAAAAAGATGGGGACTTGGGAAGAGAGAGAAATTATGAAGGAGATGGATGTATGTCTGACTTACCTGTCTGAGGAACTCACTGGTTTTGAATCTCAATGAAAGATTCATGAAAAGTTTTGTGAGGCTGAGCCCATGTAAGTCTGTGATAGTGCCCAGGTGGCAATGTGTGAAACAAAATTAGGGATAGGATTCATCTTCTCCTATCCTTACCTGTACTTCATTCCACAAACCATAGTAGTTTAATAACTGAAGGAGCAGGATAGTTCTCCTCAAATGGAACTGTGTCCTGGGTACTGTCTGACACTGTGAGACGAGACATGGGTTGAGCCTGGTGGTTTGTTGTGAGCAGCAGACGTGCTGTGCAGTCCAGATGTAGGTATGCCTATGACTATGACTGCATCTGTATCTGTTGGCTGGTTGATGCCTTAAAAGTAGCACTGGGTTAAAATTGATAGTATGAACCAAAATCTTTTCACTATGATTGAAGAAATCTTTACTGTATGCTGAAGAGTGCATTGCTTTACAATGCTATAGAAATCTAACCTGGAAAGAATTTACTTCCTGGACTGTAGGTGATATTTCAAAACTAATTTATATAATTTTTAGCAGATTGTAAGAACAATTTATACATCATTTCCATTTTTCTATCTCAAAAATGACAGTAGTAAGATTCGGCACAACATAAACAGAATTGCTTAGAGAACAAATACTATATATGCTGCTTTAACTCATTTTTTAAATTAAAGTTGGTTTTCCTCTTAAGTTTGTATACAATATTGAGGTTTTGTAGCTGAAAGAGCAAGAAGTCCTAAATGAATATTGATATCTCATCTACACAAAATACCAGCAACTGATGAAGAATTTAAAGTGGATTAGGAATTCGAATTTCCTTTTTATACTGAACAGGTTTCTTGCCACCACCTACATTTTTCACAAATTTCTCGTTAGCAAGTGTAAGCTGTTGTTTCCCATGCTACGGGAAATTTGTATGCCATCTGAAGCAAACATTGCAGACTTATATTCACACTTGCTTCTCCAAACCAGAAGAATTTTGTCATCTTTTTCAGGAAGAAACAAGGCTATGGATTTTACTTACACAAGTATAGGAAGTGAAAAATTAATGCCACAAAAAACTTCATTATTAAAGTAAAGAAAGGTCGAGACTGACTTAGTCACTCAATTTACTAATTGCTCTTCCCTCTGCTGCACTTCACCACCACAGATTAATCAGGGTGTGATCAGCAATCACTGCCTGGTCAGGTCTTCTGCCTCATGTGGTGTAGTAATTGCAAGTCACAGTTGCAAAGCGGAAAGCAGGTATCCTCTTCACAACTCAACAGACCAAAACAGTACTGCCATGCAGGAAGGCAGAAGAATTGGCCTTTCTTATCTACACAGAGGGCCAGAATGTTTTCCTGGGATAATTATTCCATTATCCACCCTGATGTTGTATTTGGGCACAGAACAATGCAGGGGTTAAGCAAAGCCTAACATAAAATTAGTTCATTTTACTTGACACACCCATGATTTTTATCAATTAAATCGGAGATTCTCTGTTTTATTTCCTGTAGAACAATAGTGTTCATTGAAATATTAATAAATATTACTGGAAAATATTTTCCTTAGTCAAGAAGATCCTTAAAAGGCTAACCAAATGTCTTTATGATGTTTCAGATTTCTTAATGTGGTTATTTTCATTGTGATTCTCTATTTACACATGATTTTTTTCTTTCAGTTTTATTGAGATATAGTTGACATACCAAACTGTATAAGTTTAAGGTGTATAGCATAATGACTTGATGTACATGTATTATGAAATGACTACTACAATAAGTTTAATTAGAGTCCATCATCTCATATAGATTTTTTAAAAGTGTTTTTTCCTTATGATTAGAACTTTTAGGATTTACTTTCAGCAATTTTCAAATATACCAAACAGCCATGCTAACTGTAATTATCATGGTGTATATTACATCTCCAGTACTTATTTATCGCACAATTAGAAGTCTGTACCATTTAATCACTTCCATCTAATTCTCTTACCCTGCACTCTCATGTCTGATAACCACAAATCTAATCTCTTTTTCTATGAGTTTGGGTTTTTTTTTACTTGTTTGTTTTTAAGATTCCACACATAAGTGGGATCTTACAGTATTTGTCTATTTGTCTTTCTCTGTCTGGCTTATTTCATTTAGCATAATGCTCTCCAAGTCCATCATGCTGTCACAAATAACAGGATTTCCTTCTTTTTATAGCTGAGTAGTATTCCATTTTATGTATCTGTATATCCCAACCTCTTTATCCATTCATGATGTACACTTCGGTTGTTTCCATGTCTTCATTATTTTAAATAATGCTGCAATGAACATGGGGCTGCAGATATCTCTTTGACTTAGTGATTTTGTTTCCTTCAAATATATACCCAGAAGTAGAATTGCTAGGTAATATAAAAGTTCTATTTTTAATTTTTTGAAGAACCTCTATACTGTTTTCTCCTGTGACTGCACCAAACTACCTTCCCACTAGCAGTACACAACAAGGGTGCTTTTCTCTACATCCACGCCAGCACTTGTTATCTCTTGTCTTTTCGATGATAGTCTTTCTAACAGGCATAAAATTATAGCTCACTGTGGTTTTGATTTGCATTTCCCTGTTTATTAGTGATGTTGCACATATTTTCACATACCTGTTCACCATCTGTATATCTTCTTTGGAAAAAAAATATGTTTATTCTTTTTTTTTGCTCGTTTTTTAATTGGATTATTTGGGAGTTTTTATATATACATCACTTTCCATCTTAGTATTTAAAGTTCACTTTAAGCCATTATGGCTTAATGAAAAAATGTCCTGTTGTTTTTATCTCTGTGAATTGCTAGCTTTGCAACATTAAACAAATTCTAATTCTCAATTTCCCCATCATAAAATGATTAAAAATGGTTTGTAGGTTTGTTGTAAAAAAAATAAAAGAGAGAATTATGTAGTGTGCCTAGCATGCAATATATGGAATATATTGTTGTCTTTCTTACTAGTTTTATTTTAAATAGAATACAAATTAACAAGTTATGTAACACTGACTTACATTCAGTTTCCCATGACTGATTAGTTTACTATAAAACAGTGCTTTTTATGGTGTCATAAAGAATTTTGTGTCACGGACACATAGTTTATGGTGTCATAAACCTAATTTCTCCTTAATTGTGCCTCTATCCTTAAAGATTTCTTCAGAGGTCTGAGTAGGCTAACTGTTATATACTATCATCTTCCCCACAAAAGGGGGTTAGTTCCAGAAGGTATCTATCAGTCACAGAGGTAAATACATTTATCTATGTTTCACTCTGGCCAAATAATTCCTTGGTGACCTAAAAGTCTGCTGAGGTTTGAGTTTTATTCTGGGATAAACACAACTATAATATCAGTGGGGCATGTGTCTATTCCCTGATATTAGCTTGGATAGTCAAGAGTTAACTACCTTAAAATTAAATTATATTCCTTTAAATTTGAAACGAGACCATGGTGTTTCCCTTGGCTCAAGGATAAATGCCATGAAAATTAAAGAAAATAGTTCTAATGTCATGGAACAGCAAAGGTCAGAGAGGGTGAGATGATTAGTCTCATCATTATTAACATTACTTTGCATTTAAATAGCCCTTCTCCTTTGCCAGACTCATTCTCATTCTATCCTATTCCTTACTATCTGAGTAGCACATGAGCTCCTGATGACATCAAGGTTGATCCTCATATGGAAGAGACATAGAAAGTCAGGAGGGCAGTGAGCAATTAACCTTTAGGCTTTATCTGCTCACTTTGGTCTTCTTTTGTAAACAACCTGCAAAAATGGGCTTACTTGAAAATAATAACCTTGTAAACTTAGAGCCTCCCCTAGAATTTCTGATTCATCTGAATTTCGGATTTTTTCAATACAAATTTTAAATTGCAAAAATGTGGGGGAGGTATATGAATGAGTATGTATGTGTGTGTAAGTCTGAATATTTGTTGTCTAAGTCAGACAGTACTAAAAGTGCTAACATATATAAAGACAATTACAAATTAAAAATAAGAAGCTTAATTCTCACTGTTGATACTAAAAAGAGACTTCTCACCCTTCCCTTTCTTAGATAATTTACATCAGAAAACTCACAATTATAAGTGCTTTCTCCTCTCCTAGAAATGTATGTAAATCTTGTGGAAAACTAGACAAATCTTTGTCAGCTTTATCACCCAAAAATGTTTTACTCAAAGATCTGGAAACCATCTCTTAGAAATGTAACATCAAAGAAGATAGTACTCACAGTTTTGGTGGGAAGGTGGAGCCTAACTTCCGTGGGATCCTTGCTCCAAATTGCAAAAGTAACTCCTTTCATAAAGTACAAGAATTTGGTTTTCCTCTGGATAAAGCCAACATGCTAACACAATTACCAGATAATTTTAGAATAAACTATATGTGACAAACGATGCTGTTAAGTCCTCTCACTTGAGGACTAGTTATTGTTTACCTTGAGAACATATCCATAATGAGTTGACTCTGCTTGGCTATATAAAAGTGAAATTTATTTCAGTCCTTCTAACCTCTTAGTGGATTGCCTATGATGAGTATCACATTCTGGTGTAATGCCTATTCAAGAATAAAAGTGTTTTCATCTCTACCATCTCTGTGGAGAGGATTTCTAGATTGGGAGATTCTGTTTTTAATTGTTTCCCTACACATGATTACTTTTAGTTGGAATAATGGACTCAAGAAAATAGTAGAATATATTATGTCAGTTGTTCTTAACCATGAAAGTATAATTGACTCATCTGCAGGGTTTGAAATACAGATTCTAGCACCATATTAAAAAATTCTGACACTATGTATTTGGGGTGAAGTGGAGTCTACATATCTAACAA